>JAMKCH010003733.1:0-35734 GCA_023653785.1 Ophioderma brevispina
GTTTATTTAAAATTATGAGGGCAAAATAAGCACCCAAGTGTGTGTGTGTGTGTGTGTGATTGTGTGTGATTGTGTGTGTGTGTGCGTTTTCCTTTTTGCATTCAATCCACATATTTCTTACTGACATGGTGGGTAGGTAAAAAAATCACTTGAATTTTTTATAGTTCATCTGTGAAAAAATTATTATACTGGTCGAACTCATCTTTATAGACCAGCTAGGGTCGCAATTTGGAGCTAAAACACCTAAAACTTTTGTTTACCCATTTCTGGGACTGTCCTGTACAGTCTTCTGAAGTCTTACCAATTATTTGCTAGAAAACCACTTCAAGACTGCCCAAGTCTGGTGCCGATTGGCCATTTTTCGAAAATCATTAGTAATTTGTCTTTTTTCATGAGTAGTTTTGGTAAGGTCTGGGACTGTTGTGTACAGTCTTCTGCAGTCTTGTGTGGTCGGGAGCAAATTTGAAAAAAAAAAAACGCCACGATTTTTTCTTACAGATTGAAAAAAATCGTGGCGGGTTTTGGAATAGAAGGTCGGCTTGAACACATGAGCGGTTTGGAAGCGGTAGGTGATGAGTTGGCGCACATCATTAGTGGTTGTGTGCAGTTGGAAAGTGGTCGGCAATGAGTCTGCTCCAAGCGGGAGAGAAGATGCAAGTCAATTGGACATGTTAAACCGGCGGCTACTCTCGGCGACTTCAGAAGGTAAGTCGCCGACTTGCAGTCTTGACAACAACATGTCACAATTTTTGCTGTCGTGTTCAGGTCTGCGACTGATCGGTGAGTGAAGAAGTGAGCGCCGCCGATTAAATATGCTTGACCTTGTTGATTTTATGTTGCTGTCTTGTTGAAGGCGGGGAAAATTGCAGACTAATCATTCCTAGTGGTAATAAAAATGGTAATTTGCAAGACTGTAGCCGATTTTGTGACTTGTGATTGTACCTTTCTTGGCGTCAACAACTCGGCGACCAATCGGCGAGCAGTCTTGGTAGCAACATGTCACAACTTGTGCCGTCTTGTCAAGGTCGGCGACTGATCGGGGATTGAACAAGTGGAGTGGCCAATTAAACATACTTGATCTTGTTGATTTCATGATGCTGTCGCCTACGGCTAGGCGTTTCAGCTCTTGTGTTGTTGACGACGGGGAAAGTCGCAGATTAATCATCCCTGGTCGCGATAAAAATTGTAAATTTTGCAAGTTTGAACAAGACTGTAGCCGATTTTTAAAAAAAACGTGTCTTGTGTAGTTGGGAAGAGGTTGGGTCGGGAGCTGTCTTCTGTGTGACTGTACCTTTATTCTATCTTTGTCCCCGTAACGCTCTGTCCTGTCTTATAATTCTTCGCCCACATCACATACTGTCTTATCTGACGAAATGCCGTTTTTGAGAAAATCGCCATTGAAATTCTACCGGGAGATTTCATGTTTGTACTATGGAATTAAACATTACAATTTACTTTTTAATTTTGCATTATGAAGAAAACATTATGAAGTTTAAGTTTTAACCTTGCTGAATTTTGAAAGTGCAATTGTATTCCTGATATAAAGCTACAAAGTCATAAGTCTGTGTGTGAAACGCAAAAAAATCGTATTTTGCACATACGACGCTAATTTCACCGTTATATTTCAATGCGTTCAGATAGATCTGTATGTGAAACACGTCATGTTCACGCACGAGGCAGATAAGACGCACATAGATCTGCATGTGAAAAACGTAAAACAGCTTGTTTTACGAACAGCGTTAATTATACACCTATTGTAACTTTGTGTATAGACCATAACATTATAAGTACATATGCAAAATATCTCAAAAAAGTTAAAAAAAATGTCAGATAAGACAGTATGTGATGTGGGCGACGAATTTAATGTTTGTTCACAGTACTCAAATCGATTTTTAAATCTATTATTGGTAAGGGTGGGATCAAAGATTAAAGGGAGAAGTGCACCATTTTTTTTAAATTACAAATGCTAGTAACTTCATATTATATGTATATAACACATAAAATCAAAGAACGAGAAAAATGCAAAAAATTGCTTAATTTGCATACTTGATTGGATTTTGGATTTTAGTGATGAATTTCAAAAGAGTTTAAAGGTATGCAACTTCATTCTTGTTTTAAATGAAAGATATCAGAAAAGCTTAAAAAATTGCCGAATTACACTTTTTTGTAAAATGGTTTGTTTTTCTTAGAAATCTAAAAACTCAAAATGACCAAAAAATGTGCTTTTTTGCTCAAAAGGAGGTGGTACACCAAAACAAAAACAAGTATAAAAATCTAATTCCACATTTTTTTACAAATAACCTAAACCAGGTTCTGTGCAAATTTCATTCAGATCCGTTGTTAAATGGTGTACCTAAAATATTTTGAAGTGGTAAAATCGCAATTTTTGAAGAAATGCATTTTAGTCTAGAAATATTTTAGTTATTATGCAAATTAGGTCAGTAATTATTGCATATAACATATGCAATATGCAAGTACTGGAATTAATATGATTAATGACATTTCACAATGATAGCACATTTACTTTATATATTAAATATAACCGTTTGAAAAAACAATGGAAACATAACAAAATACTTGAAACTTAATTGAAACGTCACATTCAAATTGCTATAACTTTGGAACTGTAAGCCCGATTTAAGTAGAATAAAAGGCATATCTGCCCTTAAAGGCACTTCTACCCTTAAGCGCCTCGGAGTTTATTTTGATCTCTCCCCATTCAGTTAATCACACATTGTAAGCAACCTATGGTTATAATTATATACTATTCTATAATCATATTATAATACTATGTTACTGTATACTAGCTTATACTTTTATTATTATTATATAAAATATATAACCTTATAACATTTATGTACTTGTAATTTATAGTATTATATCATATTGATTTGTATCATGATCGTTGTTCTGAATGAAATAAATAGATGAAATTTAAAAAAAACACAATACACTTCCATATCTTTGCACCAATAAACATACGCACACACTCACATTTGTATATACATACAAAGAACATTGTGAAAATTATAGTAAGATAAATCATTAATTGTTCCCCATATGATGAAACTTTCCCCGACTGTTTTAAGGCTTCAATATTCGAACAGGTGAGCAGATAGAATTATCTGCACACCGTTTATTACGTTATCAAAATCATAATGCTTGTTTTCATAATTTAACGCTCCCACCATGGTACTGTCTTTTCCAATCAATTTTGTTGTCCACCGAGACTCTATATTTCCGAAACACAGCATGGAACTGGACATTGAAGATGTCAGAAGAAGGATTTTAACATAATATGATCTTATTATTTACACACTCGATCCACTGAACTGGCAATGGAAGTAAATATTATTAAAACTGGTAATGAAGGTAAACATTTTAATCAAAGCAAAAGTTCGCTATTTTAACGGCCGTATATATATACTTCCAAAAATAGACCCTACACTGCCCAAAAACTTCTGTTATACGACGTCTCGTGGATACCAAGGTTAGAAATACCCTCTAAACACAAACAAATGAGCCTTGTGCACAAATGATCTGAATTTAATATAATTTTATTCAATTTGATTGGTTAAAGAATTTATATAGTGTCCAAAACACATTTATATAGACCAGTTAACATCCTACGTCACTTCTATTGTTGCCTGCGAATCCGTGCCTGCGAATCGTTATGGCCCATAGTATTAAAACTCTAACAGATACAATTGCCCAGTGTGTAACAGTACGAGTCCGCCCTTTTCAAGATGTCGAGGCCCTAACATTTTACACACAGTTGCTGTTAACTGGTCTATACTATGGCAGTTACAGAAATTTTCTTTATAATAGTAACTTATTAAAGTCCACTTTAATGTGATTAAAGTTCACAATGAAAGTCGCGTTGCAATTCACGTTGATATGTTTCCTCACAGCGAAACTCCCAAATGACAGCATGCGATATATTTTAGGATAACCAACCCAGTATACCACATATACATAATGTGTTTTATTACGCAGATTAATTTTCTACTCTAAAAGTATTGAGACTGACTAAATCAAAGAAAGGTTCAACGGGGATCGAACCGGCATCCTTTCTGTCTACAGTCTTAAATCTAATACACAATGCTATACAAACCGATCTGGCAGAGATGCGTTGTTTTATGATAATTCGTCGTTGAATAGACATAGGGGCGATCAGCAAAAAAGTACTTTTGAGAAATTCGCAATTCAAATTTTTGCGATTTTTGAACAAACCCTATAAAAATCTGAATTCCATATGATCATGATTCTTGAAGTATATGATAAAATGATAACTTAAGTTTTTTATTAGCATAAATTTAACACTGTGTTGAATACTAATTAATTGTAATTAAGCCTTACACTGATACGCTAGTATGTCTATTTATTTAAAATCAATCTTCACATAGAAAAAGGTGATACGCCATATGATATGTCTGTATGTCTATTTTTTATAGAATGTTACTTTCTGTAATTCTATACACTGATACGCCGTTATGGCCATTTCGTATTTATTCCACAAGTGAGTTGCATTGATACACTTATGCCTGATAGAATTTTTTTTCATAAATCCAATACCAGTGATTTATATTAATTTCAAGACAAAGAAATAAGCAGTCTACAAAATACACGAAACGTTTTAAAATGCATCAAGTATTAACTACTAACAAGCAGGTGCAATCTACATGGTTATTAATTACGACATACACTTCTAGTGCCTCAGTGTATTGTTGATTATCCTTGTTGATGTTTGGTCGTATCCACAAGTCATTGATAATGGCTTTGTGGTGGTGTCAGGATTTGTTCAGCTAGTGTGCTGATCCGGCCGCTGTATCCATGATAGCGGACGCCCTAACATGGCCGCTATTTGAGGCTGGGGGCGAATTGGGAACAGTCAGGGTTTACACCCTACTCTTATTCGACACTGACTGCGATGTACAGTACAGGTGACTCTCTGTACACGGGACCGAAGGCTTAACGTCCCTCCGAAGGCGGGATGCTTTCTGATCATTTGCCCAATTCCAAGTGACCATGGAGGAGAGCGGTATCTGTATTTAATCAATAGCTGTATACAGATCAAAATCCAGAATTCCTGTACCGAATAAATCCAGCAAAGTGCCAAGACCCCACCGGGATTCGCGAACCGGGAATTTTGATGGACATTTGCGCCAGAGGCAAGCCACCTAACCGCTAGGCCACGCTCTCCACGATTGTGACAGCGCATTATATCTACGAATCAGTCTCCAGTAAGGTTATCTGAAGCAGAGAGCACAAATTATGATGAACCTGCACGCCAACAAAAGATTCTAGATAAACTTGCACGCGAAACAAAAGAAACTGATAATTTGTGCACTCTGTCTTCTAGTGACTTCAGACAAACCTCTAGAACACGGAGAATGACTCGTAAAATACAATGCTTGAACAACAATGGATAAACAATATACAACAGAGTTACCAACCAGTCCATAAGCATTGTTAAGGGGTGGTGACAAAGGGGGGGGGGGGGGGAGGGGATCTTGCCCCCCTGAAAAATTAGTGATTTTCTGCAATGTGTCAATGTACATTAAAACAACATAGGCCTATACTATTATACTATACTAAAACAGATTTTAATACTATGCTAATGGCTTATTTAGGGGCGCATAAGGCACAGGATGCATTGTAGATGTATAAATAATATACCCAAATGGCCTTGTACGCACGCACGGGGGAGGGTACATTAAGTTGCCAACACCCCCCCCCCCCCATCAGACAGATTATTTAAAAAAATTGAGAAAGAATATATTTTTACTGGGGTAGAGGATAGTATACTATCTGACTGACCAGAAGAATTAATGGCAGTCACTTAGTGTCAAATTCGATTGGGTGCATGTACTGGGCTTATCATGGAAAAAACACAATTTAAATTCTGAGGATATAAAACATTTTCAAACTTACTATGTGCAGAAATGTTACATTATAGTCCATTGAAAAACTATGTACTAGCATATTGCAATCTGACCAGAAAGGTGTGAGCCGGAAATACCAACAGACATGGATGTGTCCTTGCAAGGTAAGTTTGACCATAATTAGTGTAAACAAACATGGCAAGCCACTGATTGACACAACTAACATAGCAGATTACACGAAGGACAAGTGATAAGGGAAGGCTTTGACATGAGGCTTACTGTGATTGACTTTTTGTTATTCCCAATACTTTCATGGGCCATGTACAATTGCACATCCTTAAACGGGCTGTAGACACGTCAAGAACCAAATTCAACTAATTTGTTTGTTTAGACACTAAACGTGGCATTGAAAAGTGGTCATTACAAACCCTCAGACACACAAAAACACGTAGGTTCCTTGGATTTTACTGTTTACTTCTCATTTGGACAGGAGTTGCCCTAATCGAAAAACCACGACTTAATTAGTGGACAAAGTTGTAACATGATCCGGCCTTTAATGAGAGGTAGTCAATCATGCACGCCATAATAGCTTTGTCAACAACCATCATGCTGTTGTTTGTGATACATATCATATTTACAATAAACGGGATGAATTTAGTACTCTGCCAACATGCAGTTTATTCGTTCGAGGCTGCCGTAATTCATGTGGTGGTGCCAATATACAAAATTATTTAAACTACCAATTTCTAGGCGTGTGGACATGGTGTAAATACACATAATACTATCGCCTAAGATCGGACCACATACTTAATTGGAGAATCCAAGTTCAAATACTATCCCTAGCTATTCACTACTGGATAGTTATGGCAATATTTGCTGTTTCGCATCGGTCGTTTCGCAGTTCACGGTCTGTGTTTGCGTTTTCGCAAGAATACGTATAGTTAGCTCAAATGACCCTCATTACTTGTCAAACCATGGCCCTTTCAGTAATGGAACCTCATCAACAACAAACCTCATCAACAAACATCCTCCCTACAACTGCGAATTGATCGTACTGGGATTGAGCCAGAAGGCAAAGTTTGATCACCGGTGTTTTTAATTTGTGAAGTTGGTTATTATTTTTTAACGGTAACATTTTCTTAATTTAACCATATCATATTATTATTTTGTTATTTGAACTGATGCATGCTAAGTGAATGACGGCATATTTGACTGAGCTACGTGCAATTATGTTAGATAATTGCGTGTGAGCACGATTTGTCCACTTTGGTCCAAGCCTTTCGACCCAAAGTGGACCAACTCGTACTCTCACGCAATTATCTCAAAATAATGCACTACAGCTACGTCAATTATCTTTTACTTACTGACTCAACTTGTACTCCTAAGTTACTGTCATGTCTTACCCGGGTTCGGCCGGCGCAAGGGGGGGGAAATGGTATAAAAAAAAACAAAGGTACGACAAGTGGAAAAATAACCAAAAAAATGACGGGCCGCCGCGGCACGCGGGGAAAACAACAACAACCCCAAAAACACGTGATTCCCGTCGCACAAAAACGTAAAGTGCCATGAACTGTCTTTGACGGGACACTGCCCGTAGAAGCGCTTCTACCTAGTATATATGGTAGTCTCATCCTTTGCGGTCATACTTTACTGTGTAAATTAATCACATGACGAAAATAATTGGAGGTACCACCTTCAGGGAAGCCATGGAGTCCCGTCAAAGTCGAGTTGGGGGTGGTAGTTGCCCAACCCTTCCTATACTTTGCTGTGTAAAGTGTCCTTAAATGGTACTTTATGTTACTTATGATGGCTACTTAAGCACTACTACACTTATATGTATTTAAAAAATAAGTAATAACATTTAACATGTATGCTTACGTTGGCACCCATCATGCCAAATAATACCCATTTTGCTTGCCATGAATGGCAAAACCGGTCAAAAAACCCTTGATTTTAGCGATTTGCTTACAAATTTGGCTTATAAATAAGCTCTCAGTTTAGATGTCATATTGTACATTTGATATGTTATACCTTAATTTGAAAGGACATAGCTACACACGGATACCAAACTGATGTTTGTCCCTTAATTATTGTTCTGTGAATGTAGTAAGAAACCCCTTTGTTGGAAGAGGTTTAATAATAAAGTGAAGATGCAATGTGACTGAAATTAAAAAATATTCACAAATAAATTTCCTAATATTAAGCGTTGTTACCTAATTGAGTTGATGATGACCTTAAGGTTTGGATTTTGTCAAATGTTTTGAGAATTTTTTTTTTCTTTTAACTTATGTATAAAGCATGATTACATAACATTACAGGAAAAGAAGATAATAAGAAACACCGAACTCTGATGACAGTGAATAGCTCCCTTCAAATAAAAGCTCAATCTATATATAAGTGTAGTTTTTTGGTGAATTAATTACATAACATAATACGTATTTTAATGATGAGTAAAATGGATTTGCATATTGGAACACAAAGACTAAGGGGAAACAAAGCTGTTTTTACAAAGTTATTCTTTCTTGGAAAACAAAACTAGTAAAACTATTGTGCACACACCAGTACCACCCATGCAGGTTCAAAAACAAATCGTGTATTATCCTGACAAAGTGTTTGATTGCCATGCATATACAGGGGAACTCATGTCATATTTTATAGTCACATGCAAGTAAAATTGTCTGAGCTGTGTTATATCAACTTTAATACAAACTAAATATCGTATTCACAAAGTACATTGCAAAGAAAAATGAAGTTCACATAGGGCATGAGCGTTAATTAAGGACTCGTTTCGGTACAGCGTTAGACAAAATTACAAACAGAAAATATAAAAGGAGAGAGACAACCAATAAAGAACCCAGCAGAGACAGCAAGAAATATAACAAAATATAAGGACTAACAGAAGGATGTTGATTTTTGCTGTGGGCATTAGGAGAGTAGTTTTTGCTGTTGACATTATTTTCACTGTTGTGTAAATAACGTTAAAGGAGAGAATCGCAATAGACCAGTTAGCACCTACGTCACTTTCTTTTGTGACTGCATCCATGCCTGCCAATCGTTAAGGCCCATAGTCTTAAACTCTAACAGATACAATTGCCCAGTGTGTAACGTCAGGCCGACCTAGTCAAGGATACAGGCCCTAACATGTTTTTTATCAAACATTGCTGTTAACTGGTCGATATCTCTACAATGTGAAACCTAGTAATACCTGGCGATGTATTATATTCTGTTTGTAATGTAACATTTATTATGTCAGTTTAAACTTGTCCTGGGTCTGTACTATGTTTAACAGTATTATGTTTAACACTTTCGAGTTAGGGGCAATACCTATAGAGGCACTCCTGAACGTGATCGTTGTGCTTGATGACAGCATTAGGTACATTTATTATGTCATCAGGTATGAGTACTTTCTTCAGATAATTGTAGCTTGTGGACCCCCAGATGCCAGATCTGCATATCCGTTGACGAAGTGTTCGCCTTTCTGAGCAAGATTACCCTCACTGAAGTCACATCCGCATTGTTACATCCTTCAAGTACCTCTTCCTTGGCGCGTCTTTCTTTACCCTTACTGCCATGAAGTCCTTCCAGCGACTGTCCATCACCACACTGTCGGCATCGGAGAACTCCAATGGTACTGGAATGACGTTTCCAGTTGAACACATCTGCTGTGCATACCTCGATAACTGCGTAGGGGTCATACCTCTTTGTTTGACTCTTGGCTCAACATAATTTCCTTTCTTGGTGTCCTCATAACCACAGCAAGCTGGGAGGGAAGAAACAATCTCCCTAACGTTCGATCACGGAATGCATAGAATTCCCTTCGCCCTGACCGTGGTTAGATTCAAAGTAGTAGAGTGTCCCAGTATGGACTAACGAAGAATGTGTTACAAACACATTTTAACATGCCTGGGATGATTGTATATTTTTATTTTGGCCAGGGAATCCATCACAAAAAAGGTTTATGTCGGAAACTCCTTGTTAATCTAGTCAGGTAGTTGAAGATGTACGGCGCTATTTCATTTGGCCCACGCTTGGTTACGCCCTCATGGAACATAACAGTAGCCATCGCCATTCCAACATTGTAGACGGTGAAGTTATAGCAGACAAGTCGTCTCTTATAGAATATTTCACTTCTGTGCGAGTTGGGAAGGTATATAACTTGTTGTTTATCAAAAGTAGTCGCTACTCTGCCTGGATCAAGACGAGACCTTGCTTTATACTCCTTTATTTCCCTAACTCTCTCTTTTCCTGCTGTATGCCTTTCAAAATCCTCGCGCAACTTTTCTTTCTCTTGGTCTGATGCCTCGTAAACTTTTTCAAGACATCTGCAATCTTGAATTGTCATATTTGGCATATTTAAAATGCCTATATTAATATCAAAATGAACAAAAAAGATAAAAATTAGTTTAATGAGTCTACCCTTCTATATTTTTCCTGCTTGAAGTGTGCGATACAACATCCAGATATACAAATTGTTACATTTTAAATAGAATATCACGTATAGACATAAAGGCGTATGGTGATATGCCAGTAGGAAGCCGGCATAGACAAGTGTTTGCCGTTAGGAAAGTGTATAGACATAAAGGCGTATCATCATACGTCTGTATGGCTATTTGCAGTTGAGGGATTTTGCTGATACGCCTCTATTCATTACTGAGATAACTAATTAACTAAACAGAATTATGATCTGAAAATTCGTCAGAATGAAGACCTTTGTTCGCAGATAATGAAAATCCATTTATCTCGTTTTGCCCAAAATTGCTCATACGCGACTACATCAGGTTTCACAAAAAATGAATTCCCCCTAAAATCCAAGGAAATTTCGTTGCATAACTTCACTTAGAACTGGATGATTGGAAAAGTTAAAAAAAATTATGATGAGAGAAAACATTTGGCTCTGCCACAAAAGTCGTTGCTTTTCAAAAACGCCTTTGGCATCAACACATTACCTTTTTTTCCAAAAATGATGTCGCCAGAAAAAGTGGCACTTTACCGTATTCAAAGGTCTAAAGTCAAGAAATTATCAATTTACTAACAACGATTTCATTTCCATATTCATTGCGGTTCGAAGTAAATAAGCTTAAAACATTGACGCATAGGTAAACAAATAAACAAGACAAATATGCAGGAAAACCAACAAACAACGAGATGTAAGCTTTACATTCATCAGTATCAAATAGAGTCATTTTCTTTGCATACTGCTCTTTTTATGAAAGAAAGAGGTAATGTTTGAAATGCATGTTTCAAATCAAAATGAGCTTAATTGTTTTGTCATCCAAGAGTGAAACTCAATATTCAATGTTTCCTCCATCTGCACTGATGACATCATTGTATTGTTTACACATGCTGTTTACCAATTTGCTGATGTTCTGTTGATGATTGTGGTTCCATGCTCGCTGGATAATTCCACCACGTTGAGCCGTGTTGCTTACACAAATTTCATCTCATTATTTGTTTGTTTGTCTGCATATTTGTCTTCCTTGTCATTTGTTTGCCTATGCGTCCATGTTTTAAGCTTATTTACTTGAGACCGAAATGAATATAAAGAAAGGAAATGAAATCGTTTTGTTGTATTGGATACTTTTCTTAATCTTACCTTTGAATACGGTAAAGTGCCACTTTTTCTGAGAGCATCATTTTTGGAAAAAGGGAGTGTGCGTTGATGCCAAAAGTGTTCTTTGAAAAGCAACGACTTTTGCGGCATAGCTAAATGTTTCCTCTCTTTAAAACTTTTTAAATTTTTCGAAAACATCCAGTTCTAAGTGAAGTTATGCAACAAAATGTCGTCGATTTTTTTTGGGGGGGGGGGGCTTATTTTTTGGAACCCCTTATGTCTATTCAGCGACGAATTGATTCAATAGTTTTACGGAATAAAACTCATATACACTTACGGATTACTGGTTACTACAACTATATGATAACAATCGATCGACCATGAACGTTGCCGGTGACTACGAGGTTGTTTCGTGGGGTTGGTTATGCAGCATCTATATTTCACACTATAAATTCATGGGAGTCTTCTTCAGAAATTGAGTTCTTTGTTTCGGAGCAGTCTTGAAGATAACTTGGAAAGAATTTAATATTCTGCCACCACCCTACAAAAATCTATATTTCGACACTAATAAAAAAATTCATCGACATACGATCAAAAATAAAGCCCTTGATCGTCGTTACACATACGAAATGGAGACTCGTCCATCACGACTATACTATAGCAAATGCTAAAATTAAATACATATATGTGTGTGTATACTACTTTTTTCAAATTAAACTAAATATAATACAAAAAGGAGGAAACGATTTTTTTAACTATTTTTAAAAATGATAGGGAAAATAAGATTTTGCATTTTTTAATGACGTTACTTACGACGTTTTAACACATTTTATAGGTAAAACGATTTTCATAGTTCGTATTCTTACATTAAAAACAAGTAAGTTACAAAAGAACGTAATCGTAATATTACGGAAAATATAATAACGATAATAACGGTCAGCGTATAAATACATGTACTACCTTTTTCCAAAATGTGTAGTATTATTTTTTAGGCACTGTTTATTTACATTTTTCTGCTTCCAAATTATAATTTTATGTTAGGTATTGGTAATAAAGCGTGAAGATTATTGAATAATTGGGGTTTACCGTAATTTAAAGGTAACGTCTGGTAAAATTAGGAACATTTTTAACAGTGTGGTTCATTTCTACACTAATAAGTAAAAAAGAAACTGGTTTATTTCGAACTAATAAGCAAAGAAAATCCGGTTTAGGAGTGACTAGTGGTATAGGATTGACTAGTGGTATCGGATTGACTAGTGGTATCGGATTGACTAGTGGTATAGGATTGACTACTGGTATAGGATGGACTACTGGTATAGGATTGACTACAGACTGCTCCCCCAAAACAAACAAACAAACAAACAAACTATACAATCAAAGATTTTTTTGCCAAAAACTTAAGTGTATCTCAAATGAACGTTAACTAATTCTTTTTAGGAATGTTTTAGCTTTCATGAGATTTTTAGTTGGTGTAATCTGGAGATCTGGTTCAGGAGTTATGGCCAATTATTTGAGATGCTTGAAAAAACCGCTGGGCCAGTTTCGTCTATCCCGATATCAACACAGTTGCTACTGAAAATCAACTTCAAGACATCCTTTATTGAAAATTAAAATAAAAATATGTATAAAGTGCTGCTTCTTGTGATAAAATAATAATTTATAACTTAATAATTTCACATTTTCCTACAAAATACATGTAACATTGGGAAATTCAATTCCAGTCTTGTTGCCTTACTCCAGGTTTTAGGAGAAGGTAGAACCATAAAACACCCTCGTTGAAAGTAACCTGAGGCCTTTGAACACCAACCGTGCACCCTTTCCTTTGTTTTTGTTCAAAACTGGTTTCTTCATTATGTTCTCCCAGGCATCTCGGAGGCAGTGGGAAGGGTAATTTGCATGGAACTCCGCATAAAAGCGTTGGCCACACAAGGCAACACTGAAAAAAGAACTAGAATTGCGTGGTTCTCTTGCGTTTTGCTGTTATGAGCCACTGATCTATCAGTGTTATGAGCAAATGTTCGTATCATAATCTCCCATAGACCACTGTACTGTAAATTTTGCCCGTTTAGGCGACGAAAAAAGAAAACCCTGTTTTACGGGCGAGCGGACCTTTCGAGTAGGGTCGGTCGGTCGGGCGGGCGAATTTTTTTCTCTTTTTTTTCTTTTCTGGAGCTCAAAATTGGCCTAAAATAGTCCCAAAATATGAAAAATCAAGAGAAAAAATGAATATTTTTTACAAACAAATTTTCTAAAAAAAATTGCCAAAATTGATATATTTGGGCTAAAAACAGGCTGATTTTACATGATTTTTGGAAAAACTATAAAAAAAAAATTCTGCAAAACTGAAAAATCAGGGTCGGTCGGGCCCGTAAAACAGGGTTTTTTATTTTCGTCGCCTTAGGGACAGAAAATACAAAATTGCGAATTTCTTGCAGAGACGATCGAATTTGCACGTCAGATTGGGCACACATACTATACTAAGCCCCCCCGGGGGGGAGCACTGACATTGAAAAGAGGTACGGGTATATGCGGACCTTAAGACCCCATTTCGCGTCTCTTCAGCATTTCCTAAGACGACCAGTTGAAGCATAATTCAGTTTTTAAGGTCCCCTTTTCAGAAAATGTTTGCCTCAGAAGCTGAATTTTAGCCAAATTTCAGCTCCCAAGCCTGCAAATTTCTCTCAAAATTTCAGTTCCCAAACCCCTACTTTCGGAGACAAAATCAGTTCACAAGCCCCCAAGTTCGGAAATCGGGGCCGCACATCCCTACCTGAAAAAAAAGTTGAGTGCCCCCCCCCCCGAGCCCAAGGGTTCAGATGATACAAAAATCTCAATTTTTTAGGTAAGTCGGGGGGACGAGACTGTGGATCACAAAATGCCCCTTTAAAAATCATGCTAAATCAGCCCTTTCTGGCCTGCTCAACGGGAAATTTTCACCTCTACCCAGGTAAATCTGCCTCAAAACCACCTCCAACTTGAAAAAATCTGCCTCAAAATCGGGAATTTGCCCCTTCTGACCAGTGAACCCTGTTACGCCCCTGACTCCAGGGCCCCTTTGCAACTTTAAAAGTGTCCACTTTAAAGTCTGACTCAGAGATTTCGAAATATTATTTTTTTGTGTAATAATGAAAAATAGTCAACTAGAAATAAAGATAGTAACCTAAAATACACAATTCCGAAATTGAGATGAATCGGATTTTTCGTTTTGATGCAGTAAACATTTATGTGTAGTATTACGTCCCATAGGATACTGTGTATTACAAAATTCCGGATCCGGAATTTTTGTAATCACAAAGTTGTGATTTTCTATATGAAGGAATTCGATTTAAGCTTAGCAATTTCACACAGTGATTAGTATATGGACAAGCATTATGTACATGCAAAAAACACGATTTTTTTGGAAATTGAGGGCGCCCTCCTCAGGAAATCTCTGAGTCGGCCTTTAATAGCCACCACAGAGTCCATGGTCCTAAATAGCTTCCACAGGGTACCTTCCCAACTATCCAAAATCCTTTCCAACTGTCTCAGAGCCCTTTCCCACCTGCCACAGAGCATCCTTGGCAAGTAACTAAGATTATCTTTCTCTTCTATATCACAGGTGCCATTTTCCCAACTAACCCAGGGCACCGCGGTTTCCACACTACCTCCACACGTGGCTATACCAAATACTTGAAAGTTCCCTTTTCTATCTACTTATGGCCAATTCACAACCAATGGGTCTCCTTCCAAGGCTTCCATCCACCTTTTTCCTCCACCAAAATACGACACAAGCATTTCGGCCCTGGAAAAGACTTCAATACATAACATATTCAATTTATAGCCCCAAATACTGCTCCCTCAAACCAAAACCTTTGACAGAAGTTCAATTTCCACTCACAATGCAAAAGGCAGTACCTACCCCCAATTCATGCACACTTACTACCTTCTGCCCACACATTTTGGACCCTCAAAAGTAGACCAATTTTAATATACAGACTCACGTCTGATATAAAGGACAACAATCAATACAATACAATTAGCAATTGCGCCATTTCCAAAGGGGTCAGAGCACTTATAAATCGTAATTACTAACAACTTAACTACAACTTACCCATCTATTTTATCACAATAAGGATCTCAGGCCCGTACCCTGCAGGATTTTTGGGGAGGGGTGATTTTTTCTCCAAAGGGGACCTTTTCTCTCTTCTTCCTCCAAAAAAATTCCCCTTCTTAAAAGGGGGAGGGGGCGAGAAGTTTTGAGCTCTACTCCATTCACAGGTATCGTTCACTAGTCAATTACCAATCCAACTGTACAAAAATATCTAAATATCCGGAAAAATGTGGGCGTTCTTCAAAACCATGTGCTGTTATTGCTTTAAGGGTTTTTGTTTTTTGTTTTGTTTTGTTTTTTTTTTTTTGGGGGGGGAAAAAAAAAAAAAAAAAAAATTCCCCCCCCCCCCCCCGCTGGTTACGCCACTAATAACAATATAACTAATATAATAGATTAGACGGTTGTGCGTAAACAAAACAAACATTCGTTTTTTTACAATTCAACTCATCGGTTGAAGAAACACGGCTGGGTTGGCTGATTACAAAAATACCCACTTTAATATGAAATATTTGTGCTAGGTAACTCTCATAATCATCATGTTTCCGCAATAAGGAAGTTCACATCATATTAAAGTCATGCATCAAGCCAAATATAGACAGTATAATGATACATCCATCAGCTGATAATCTATGTCCACAATAGCTCGCCTCAACACACTGTGTAAAAAATACTACAACAGCAAACTAAGTAGTTAATATGGGAATATGGGCAAAAGCAGCGGAAGGAACAGGGGTACACGCCCCCCCCCCCCCCCAAAAAAAAAAAAAAAAAAAAAGTTTAAAAGGGATTGGCAATGCCTTCGGTAGGTTCAATAGCCGATCAATAACTTCCAGATTTGAGTATGTTACAAAGTCATGTTTCCCTCAGTCTTACAAGTGTAACCAATGCAAATCGGACCAATCCGATTTTGCCCCCTCCTTTTTGACGAAGCATATCTTTTGTTCTACATATCGGTTTGGAATGAAATAAACGGCAAATAAAAGCTTATTTTATTCGCTTCAACGGAGTACCAAACAAAGACCCATGCGTACTTTTCTTTGACCCAAAATGCCCTTGTCCCGAGTGTTAACATTTTTTGGGACAGCCTGTAATAGATTAGACGGTTGTGCGTAAACAAAAAAGAACTTAAAAGCTTTGTGAAACATTCGTTTTTTTACAATTCAACTCATCGGTTGAAGAAACACGGCTGGGTTGGCTGATTACAAAAATACCCACTTTAATATGAAATATTTGTGCTAGGTAACTCTCATAATCATCATGTTTCCGCAATAAGGAAGTTCACATCATATTAAAGTCATGTATCAAGCCAAATATAGACAGTATAATGATACATCCATCAGCTGATAATCTATGTCCACAATAGCTCGCCTCAACACACTGTGTAAAAAATACTACAACAGCAAACTAAGTAGTTAATATGGGAATATGGGCAAAAGCAGCGGAAGGAACAGGGGCACACGTCCCCCCACCCTCCCAATGAAAAAATCTCCTTCTACGCCCCGGTACATTTTGAACCTTAGCATTGAATTTACAAGCTCGCCCCCTTAATATTGTAGCTTCCGCCGCCACTGCGTGTGGGCTATACATGTACTTCTTTGAATTTTGAAAGGGACGGAATTGATTGTTAAATTGCATCCATTTAAATACGTTTCTCAGTCTTTTACGGACTTATATCTATTTTGAGACGATAAAAATCATATAACAAAACGGTATTTTCACTACTTATATCGATAACTCGATATCTCGATAACTTCGAGATAATAAGGCGCAATAATATAGAATTGTAAAGCTTCGTTTTTTAAAATGCCGCGTCCTAATTTCCAAAGTTTTAGTTGAAGCGGATAGTCATTTTGATGCAGTTGCTTACGCATGTAATGTATACACAGGTTCATAAGATATTGTGTGAAGCTTAACAGGAATTTGTTTTTATGTTGATTCTAAGGTTTAATGTTTAAAACCTATCATCAGATTTGCTAATCAGCAAAATCGAAAAAATTATCAAAAATCAGGTTTTGCATATATGTAACAATACAATTGTATCCTAACATACCCATGCAAATGATAAGACCAGAAGCACCTAATAAGGACAGAATCGGAGATTTGATTCATTACTGTCCGAACGGACACTTACATGCAACCGTAATTGAATGGAGAAATCGTTCTTGGAACCTGGCCGTGTTCTAACTCACTTTATCTGATTCTGTTCTGGTCAATTCTACAAGCTGGAAAAGTTAATTTTTTTGAGAATTCTACGAGACTTATTCCTTTCCTTAGAAGCTATTTCCTGCACCGTTCAATATTTTTTCAAATCACTAGAGTGTCTTTAATGATATCAAAATCTGGACGACGGGTTGTGCAGATTAGGCGACGAGTTCACTCTGTCCCCTTTCAGTCAGTTTGTCTTGAACGGATAAATTCCCATATCTTTAATTAGTGTAAAAACACATTAATGCCAGGAAGTTTTATTCAAGACCAGGAAATAAACTCACTTAATTAAACAGCTTTAGGTCCACACATAACCAGCCATATTCGTAGTTGAAATATTGATCTGAGGGTGGGGTGAGCTGAAATGTTCTCCAAAAACATCTATGAGCAGTGTTTTTGGTTTTTTTTTTTTTTCAAAATGCACTCGGGCTTATGTAGGCTTATACTTTGAATATGCCTAATTACTACTGATCTGGGAAAAAATACGATTAAAAACAATACAAACTAAGAAATTTGTTCTTCCTAACGGATCGAATGGGATTCACCACACATATGCTCCCAGCTTTATAGATCTACTCTAACGACAGTAATTCAATTTCCATAACTAACTGTAGCCACACACCCCTTACAAGTAACCAAGACAGCGAGTGACTTCCCTGCAAGATGATTGGATCAGATCTGGTCCACAAGATTCAATAGAGATTGTAATCGTTTGAAGTCAATTACGTGTAGAGTAATTATAGAAGAAGTAAGTACGTGTTGAACACAACTTTACTTTGTCCATACAAGTATTAAAAAACCCCTGGGGAGGGAGGCACACACACATATGAAATGGCTACGGGTAATCGGCCATTCTCAAAAAAGTACTCAGTATAGTTAGTTCGTTCTTTGATATGATTCCAAAAATCACTTGTGCTTTTTGCTTAAATATAAGTAACAGTGTTAATGTTTCTGTTATTACTTTGCGAGCTCTACATGGACTATGAGATTTTCTAGACGTTAAATATATCTGATTCTTGGTCATTTTGCTCCTTGAAGACCTAAAAACACTCCCAAAATGGAAATGGTGTTTTCCGTAGCTCTAGTGCACGTATTGTACAAGCTACATTTATCCCAATAGTCAAATATTTTATTCATTACCTGTGTTTTATTTCTAAATGCATCAATGATTATGATAGTTATCATTTTTTTCCTGATAGCATTTCTTGTTAAGCTACAAGCAAGACAATATATGGATTCCGCGAAATCATTGGTTTAGTACTTATCAATGTAGTAACTCGATTTGTTTTGAAAAAAATAACTTGCAATGACAGTACTTTTTTGTCATAAATCAAAGGCAAAAATATGCATACAATTGTAAGCCATAACATCAAAATGCTTGGTTGCATTTTTGCCAGTTGGCCCGATAAAACATTTAATATTCCAAAATTAAAATGCGTCCGTTTTATAGCATGGTATATTACGGGATAAGGCAAATCTAAAGTAAGCAAGAGTCCTAGACTGCTAAACGCTTATTGGTTATAGGGCACACATACCCTGACCTCGATTATGCGGAATAAAACCAGGAGTAAACACACGCAGTCGTCTAAAGATTTAGACATATGAATACATCAAAATGATACTTACGTTTGTATATTTACGTATCCAAAACGAAACGAAAAATAACGGAGTCTTCTTTTGAACGTCTTAGGTCATTTTTAAACGCTTCTCGCCATTGCTCCTCGAAGTATGCTGAGATTGTTGCAAAACCAAATTAAGTATCGAATTAGTCACTTTCCTTTGACCGCTTTTAAACCCCAATACTTTTTTTGTATAATAATGCACAAACTTGGGGGGGGGTAGGTACCATTGTGCTTGTTTGGGTGCACTTTGTGGTGAGTAATAGGAGTTGTTGTCTTGTACGTACTGCTACAGCCGTAGTGTGTCATGCAGTGTTCACACGGGCTATGTACACATAACTATTAGGTGTGCTTAAGGGGTTTTAGTTTTCACATTAATTGCCTCGTTCCTAGCGATAACGTTTAACACATGATGGGGCGTAATGTCAAGTGTTTAGGCCGATTTAAAACTTTGTTTAATTTATTGTTTTTTGGTGTTTGTTTGTTTGTGTTTGTGTTGATGTACCCCACCGATAAACAGAGTTTTGTTAATCTTACTTTCTGCGACTAATAGATAGGCTAAGAACATAGGCCTATGGACCGTCAGTGTCGGGCTATTTAAATAACCATTGTTGCAAAATTAATGCTATTTTATAATCTGACCAATTTGTGCATCATAAAAATTATATTTAATTCGTAGTTTTTTTCCCCAGCGTTTATCGTAGAAAGAAACGAACTCCAATGGAGATCAAAGTTTAAACCGTCCAAAATATTAATATATAACAAGCTTAATTACCAAACCTCAGCAATAGAAAGGAGGAAATATTCTGTGATTTCACAAAGAATCCCCCCACCAAGAAGAGGAAAGCGAAAAATGGCAGCCTGCTCCTCTTTGGGAAAATGGCGATATCAAACACAAAATAAAGTGCTTAACAAAGATGACACGTCGTATATAAGGGGCACAATTCGAGACACGATACAGAACTTACGGCGGAGTGAAAGCCGCAACTAGCTTTGAAAAGTATTAATTTGAGATATACGATGTATTTTTATAAAAGGACAAATTGATCTAATATTGGAAATTTTGAAGTACATTTTTGTCATCGTTTGGCAAAAAACAAACTGTTTTAGTATCACGTAGAAATTTTGGCAGTTTGAAAGTGATTTAGAAAATGCGTTTTATTTACTGCACTTAGTGATGTATAAGATTCGGTTATCCATATCAACCTCTTGAAAACGAATGAATATTCAGAATATATTTACCAAAACAACCGTATTCCATGCACGTGATAATTGAATTTTAAACGAGGTTTGAAATATGCTTATCAAGGGCAAATAAATTTAAGCCTCAGAAAACCTGGTTACTATCAGAATTGGAAAAAAAAGAGTTTGAAAATTTTCGTAAGAGCGATAAAAAACACAAAAATAGACTTAAGGAAAGAACTGCTGTTAAAGTACCTATTCGTCTCATATCAGCAATTACTTTTGCCGACAAGCTTTTCTATATGTTTCGCACCATTGATAGGGAGTTATGAATAATTGTATGAAGCTTTTTCTTTTAAAATCAAAATTTATTCGAGAATGCATATTGGATAACTCTATACAAGAAGGCCCCAAAACAGGGAAACAACAACTTTATTTGAAGTCAAATGTAAAATAAGGAAATACGTGGTTTTCAAACTTGTTGTTCATGAATGTTTTGATCATGTTAGCTATAAAAAACTTTATGATACAGAATTTTTTTTTGTGCAACTTTGTTTTTCCAATTTGTGTCAAATTGAAGTGGACACGTTTTTTGAGAATAGGCCCCTATTATTCTCAGATTTATTTTATACAAAATATTGATTGATCACGTTACAAACAGTCAAATTTATCAGGTACATTTGGACAATTGCAGTTTACAAGCAGCCAAATGAAAATTAAACAGTGTAAAAACTTGATAAACTTGATCGTAACATGCTCTCTTAACTATTATCGACGTTTTGTATAATAAAATTTGGTATCGTTTTGAGGAGCCAAAAATGTTGGACAGAAGACTGTGTGATGCATAGGTAATGGGCATGGTAAAGTAATTTTTTTCTTGTGTGTGGTGGTGTGTGTGTGGAAAATTCACTCTTTCAGGGGGGGGAAAATCATTTGGGCCTGGGAATTGAATAATTATTGTTGAAGTCTTTTCTAATCATTTGTTTTGTGTGAATCAAATTAGTTCTTTTTTCATGCTTTGAGTAAAACAAACCATTATTCAAATCGAATATGACTGCATTTTAAGCCCGTTTGTCTTCATTTTCGTGATAGTCAAATTTTGTGATGCATACCCATATACTTTAGGGAAATTTTTGTCCATTAACTACTCTCAAATTTAACTAAACTCGCAACAATGTTTTTGATATACTCGAGGCTCTGTCCGGTGGTCATGGTTGCAATCATATCATGTGTCATTGTAACTGTTCATGTGGCAAATTCCATATAGTATTTTTTCCGAGAGTTGTTTATTGGCGTAGGTTCCTACACATCAACATTTCATTAATGAGCGTGAATGGCAAGGATGTGTGCAATACACTTTAGCCGTAACCTAAATCCGTTCATGAACTACCCGTAACGTTACCGTTACAAAATACAAAAGTACTTGATATCCTGTGCCGCAAATAGCTTATAGAATCGTTTGGTTGTCATTCCAGACTTGTTTGCAGTCAAAGGAACGCACGTCCGTTCAGGCAACTCATTTCTCATGTGTCACTCTCAAGACATTGTTCATTACGCTTTAAATTATTCTTTCCATTTTCACATTTCACTTCTCAATATTTGCCCAGAATATCAGACGCTACTTTTTGACAGTGTCGTCTGACTCCGATTAGTTGCTTTTCTTCGTGTGTCGACTGGTTGAAACCACAATGAATCACCATATTCAAGACCCAAATTGAATTTGTATCGGATTCGGATAGGCCTAACTACGCGGATGCGTGAACGAGGCGAAAGAATCCCAGGATGGGGCCATGCAGTCTGTCTTATATTATTATTTAGATGTACAACACCTTCGGTTATTACACCTCATAATTCATGAACATAACCATGCTATTTCTTGGCTGATTCCTATTACGCGTGCTATTTCCCTATGGAAATAGATTGAACTGTTTCCCTACATACCCGCCCCAGAGTCAACAGTGAGGGTAATAAAACACATACTACATGGTTGATATCGCGAAATGGGGGCACACTATTTTCCCTTGGTACTGGCTGCGGGCCTATCCACCCCTCACCCTTCGGGTTCGGGGTGATAGGCCCGTAGCCAGTACCTCTGGGTTCTTTAAAATAGTGTGCCTATTTCCCTCTAACCATGTAGTATTTGGTTAATATCCGACGATCATTTCAAATAGCCTACACGGCGTATGAAACGCGATCTCAATCTTCTTCGTGAAGGCAATATTTGATCCTGTGGTCCTTTATTTAATTCATCCAGAACATAATGTCCAACTAAAAGGAAAGAGAACAAAGTCAATATTGGTCAAAGTAAAATGTTGCAACATTTTCCTGCAAACTGATTTAGAAATCATACCAACGTATTTCTAACCACACAGGCCAGCCTTTAGTGATAAGTCAAAACAACAGAACTTTCGTACGTGAAGGAAATCAGATCAGGAACTAATTTCCTTCACTATATTTGGCATTTGGAAAATAAGAGTAAACATTGTGCACATTTGTCTGTGCACGTCTGTACAATGAGTTTACATTTTAGTGTAAAGCATAACAAAATTATTGCAAATACTCAAAATGGCGTCCTGAATTAATTTTTTTGCCCAACAAAGGGCGCACACTCCAGCCACCAATAAGCTCCCATTGAAATACCAGCTAAATAGGTTTGAAATAGGTTTAAATTTCAACCCCACGTGACATCGTATTTGATGTTTTGAAGACATATTTTCTATATCAAAAAAAATGAAAATTTTTTACAAATCATGGTAAATTTGATACCGATACAGGATATAAGTTCGAGGATACAAGGCTGTGAATAGCGCCACCACACCTTTTCAAAACCCGACACTTAAAACCCATAAGCGTATCCCGACCAACGGAGTAGTTTTCCCGCATTAATTAGGCTAATTTATTGTAATTATTTTATCATGTGATCCATGTGATATTGTTGTAGGCAATCGTGCCGGATTCACCTGCCTTCACTTTCTTTTCAGGAAGAGCCCAAAGGGAATAGTCGCGAGCGACGAGGGAGAGAAAAAGAGAGAAGAAAGAAGAGGCAGAAAAAAAAAAAAAAGAGAAAGAAAAAAAACCACAAAAAGAACAGGAAAGCAGGAGAAATGATTAGAGAGATTCAAATTTATTTATTTTCTGATATTCCAAGTACAGAACATTGTCTGCACTATTCATTTAGATATTAACTTTGACATCAAAATCTACGCACCATGCCACCCCAATTTTGCTTACAATCGACGTTATGTTTAACCGGAACCTACCCCCAAGTAACACAAAATGCGAGTGATTTATGGTGTGCTCCTCTAAAACAATGTACTCATAAGGTACACTCCACTCTTGACGGAGTAAAAACGTAAAAACGTTGTGGTAAGTCTGCTGCCCAGAAGCCTGGAACAGAAGCCCCCTCCCCGCGGAAGCTGTCCGGTCTATGTGATTTGGGTGGGCCCGGGATGTTTTAGGGATTCCTTCTTACTTCTTAGGGACTATTTTCCTAAAAATATAAAACAAAACTTTTTAAGAATTTTATAAATAACCAAATTTTAAAGCAATTTATTCATACTTTTTTTGCAATAAATACTTTAAACTTGTCACATTTCCCTGGCGAAATACCATTAATGCCTCTTTTCTCATTATAGCATGATACGCCTTCACAAAATTCCGCATTTTTATTTACGGATAGTACTTTAAAAGTTTTTAATGATTGAGATTAACGTTGTTTATTGATGTGTAATTTCTGTAGAAGTATGACAAAAAGTTCCTCTAATTTTGCAATGAAATGAAGCTTAATGACGTAAAAATATCAGGAACGTCACGTTTAAATAAAAAAGAGACATTCACAAGAAGCTTTAATTCAGAAATAAACGTTGTCGTATAAACGGGCTTAAATTAGGATTCTCAATTTTCCGTCATAAACACGTTGATGCATTTTATAGAGCAAAGAGCACTTTGAGAGTTTTTAGTTTCATTAAAACACAATGGAAGCCATGCAAATCTCCCACATGGAGAAATTGAAGGCGTGTGCTATTTAAATGACCTCTAACCAATGCAAATTGTAAATGGGTTTTACCTAAAACTGTCCCCAGCGACAAACACATAACGAAATTTAGAGGAATCCGAACCGGGTGCAGCAGAAACAAATTGTTCTCACACTGAAATGAACTACTGTCTCATCACTTAAGGCCTAGACCCTACGGTTTTTAATTAATTTAGAAAGGTTAGAGGTGTCGGAAAAAATAATGAAAGAAAAGTTTGTATTCCACGAAATACCCACAGGAGTTTTAATTTCAAAACATTAGGATGGAATTTTTTACCTACAAATCATTTAAATTTGTTCATATTTCCTCAATGTGCAAATGATCTGTTCAACGTCTTGTACCATTACAATGACGTGTGAGGTGGGCTTTGGTATTATACATACGAGGTAGGAAGCGGCTATCGATGTAGCCATACCCACTGCGAATCATACGGGGCGGCAGAAGACCTTTGTCGGACAGTACCTGCACTTATTGGTGTCCATCTTCTCTAAAGGACATAAACAAAGAATGTCTTGTTTTGTAAATCCCAGGAATAAAATAGACGCTATTTAACATTACAAGCACAATGTATTCTACTCTGACTGTGTCGTGTGCAGAGCGATGCAACGTTTTACAAAACACCTATCTTTTATAGAACATTCCTTAAAAAGGTTATGCTCATGACTAATATTCTGCTGGTGCCGATTCCTTGCCGATTGGTAGTCAAAAATCGCAGAAATTGAATAGAATTGAGTGTGAAGAAATAATTTTCAGCATGCACCTTCAAAATCTTGTTGGGTAATTAGATGAATACCAACTTTTCTTTCACGATTTTTTCCTGACACCAATACCTTCTCTAATATTAATTAAAAACCGAGGGTCTAAGCTAATTGGATGGACAGTAATACTATAATATGTCAGTCAAGCTTGAAAAGTTCGAAGACTAAATAGTATTAATTTTATTTTTTTTTGTTTTTCTCTTCCGCTATAGTGCACCACGTCTAATATTGGAAATAAGAACTGTGCAGTGTGCTTCAGTATGCCTAAATTTACTCGCCCACTTGCACGTTTTAACTGAAAGAAAATTAATTGACTCCATTTTGGGGTAAAAAAATTATGAGTTACTTTAAACACTTCCTTAGATATTCCAATTGATTGAAATGTTAATTGCATACTTATCAATAGCTCTTACATAATATCGATATAAACACTGCAAAAACTGGGGTGTTAAAATTTTAACACCAAGTCGGTGTCAAGCTTGTTGGTGTTAGTTTCCGGTGTTGAAATTTAGGATTTAACACCACTCGGTGTTGCTGCATAATTTTAATTATGGATGTTGGTGTTCTGTTTATGATTTGTTAGAGGCAAGCAGTTATAATAGAAGCACAAAATAACTAAATCAAGCATTTTCTACTAAGATATCACATGTTACAAATATAAATGTTAAAAGTCTGGTGTTAATTAACACCAGAGGGAGTGGTCCCGTATTGACTCCAGGAGAGTGTTAAATTACACCAGTAGTGTCAATTTGGCACCGGGCAGTGTTAAACAAATGATTAACACCATATGTGGTGTAAAATTAACACCAAGCAGTGTCATAATCATACATTGTAACACCGAAATTGGTGTTAATATAACACTAACTTGGTGTAATCTAACACCAGTGGGTGTGGTCCCGTATTGACTCCAGGATGGTGTTAAATTTAACACCAATGGTGTTAAAGTTAACACTCCAGTTTTTGCAGTGAAGTGCACCTGATATGGATAGACATAGGACAAAAAGTGACCAAAAAGAATACCGAAAACTACTTTAAAATCGTGTCTGCTGTCCTTATCGGCCCTATAGGTTGTAACGTGGCTGATGTAAGATCAACTATTGGATGGACTACTTTCATGCCATCTGAAAAAAACTACTTTAAAATGTCTGAAAATGCTTATAGAAAGTGTTGTATTTTCATGATTGACATGGTAAACTGGTATGTTTTCTCAAATTAAATAGCATTTGGACACCAAATTTGAGGCAATTTACCCTGCGGTCATCACATTTCATTTCAATTGGTCCGCTATGAGCACTACAGACTATAGAGCATCTCGTGCAGGGCGTTTTGATGTACTCTGCGTTTAGTGATCTACAACTAATTTTTTTCTGGTTTGCTACGTGAATCAAAAAATCGATTTCTTTCATTGTTTTCAACATTTGGAAGTATATTAGATTTTCTTTATTAAAACAACAACAAATCTACGATTCAGTGATTTTATCAAGATCAAGGTCATCTGCAATCCTTGCACATTTTTTTTTTCACGTCTAATACTTACGTATGTTGAAAAAAAATGATCTTTTGGTGATTTTAGCGTGTACTCTGGCGTGATATTGTTGTATTTCCTCAGTGAGAGTTTGCTTGTGAAAGAAAAATACTGTGTATAAATGAGTTAGTGGTGTTTACCTATAGAAACAGTGATCAATAACACTGTCGTGTTTGTTTTGAAGTTTTTGACCTTTAACCCTCAAGCATTTGATTGAATCCAACTTGTACTTCTATTGCTAAAAACACAAATTTTAATCATCTTAGAGTTACATACATGCGGGAAAAGGTAAGTGTGCTCAGAAAGTAGGATTTTGCATGTCATTTGGTATACTGCAACACAGTTTTTAGTTGGCGAGATGCATCATCATAGGAATGTTCTGGTGTATTTTGTGAGTTATTTTATGATGCAGTGGATTTTGACCTTTAACCCTCAAGCATTTGATTGAATCCAACTTGTACTTCTATTGCTAAAAACACAAATTTTAATCATCTTAGAGTTACATACATGCGGGAAAAGGTAAGTGTGCTCAGAAAGTAGGATTTTGCATGTCATTTGGTATACTGCAACACAGTTTTTAGTTGGCGAGACTAGACCTAAATTGCTTGTGTATGTGAGTGCATATATTGAATGCATCATCATAGGAATGTTCTGGTGTATTTTGTGAGTTATTTTATGATGCAGTGGAGCCATCGGGTATAGACGTACCCTTCAGCTTTGCAAAAGCTATTGCCAAAAATGAGTGATAAAAGATTTCTTGCTTTTTGCTGGCTGACTCGAATCTTAATCTGGTTACCACCGCGCCGCTAGACTGATATAGTACATTACCTACGGTAACTAGATCAGGATTAATTGTGCGTGTATGTTCAAATTTCTTGTCAAAGAGGGCTCCCTTCATCAGGATTTACCTAGGGGTTAGATCCATATTTTGTTTACATTTCATCCACATTCATTTCTACAGTACAAAATATTACGAGTTTTCTTCCCTTTGACATTTACACAAATATCAGTGGATGGCCAGCACCTATCGACTGCACAAAATGCATTGGGGGGGGGGGTCCCAAGCAAGCAGCCAATCTATGATCATAATTGATTTTACGTAATTTTTGATTGAAATGTGATGCAAAGAGGTCATTCATGACATTTAATTAGTGTCTGAGTCCGTTGTGTTAGTGTTATACACCACTACCATGGGTGCTGTAAGGATTTAAAAATTTGAGTGGTCACTTTTCTTGCACGCATCTAAAAAATGGTTTTTTTTTTAAAGGTCCCAGGAAATACAAATATAATGATGTGGTTTGTTGTCAAGTCTACAAGGAGGGTACCAGCCGAAAGCATTCAATAGTTGGGTGATTATGACATCAGTTGGGTGGGGTCTATTGATTTTTCAGAGAATAGTAGAAAATTCCAGGTGACTGGGTGAATCTATTCATGACACTGACTGTAAATCAATAGTTTCACAAATGAAGTCACTTGTAGTGCGTTCTTTTTTCTGGCCCTGTTTATTGCAATGGAATGTCCCACAAAGATTTGGAATAGGTTTATCATCTCACTTCCTGCATGGGACCTTAAAATGTCAGAAAATGCACTGGTTATTTATATATTTAAGAAAGTGATGCAATTTCACGATTTACATGGTACGTTTTCTCAAAGTAAATAGTATCTGGGCAGCAAATTTGAGGCAATTTACTCCACACTCATCAGTTTAATCTCGATTCGCCCACTATGAGCCGTACCGACTATAGGGCATCTCGCAAAGGGGATTTTGATGTACTCTTCGTTTAGTGATTTATAATTAAAAATTTTTCTCGTCATGGTAGAAAAATACTAAATAATCATTCATTACATACATGTTAGTGGTTTTTTATTACATTTGAAGACATTTATAAATATGCAAAACTTTGTTCAAAACTATTAGAGCGCATTTTTCTGAAAATGTCCTGGTGTGATATTATACACGTTCTTCTAGTTTAAACAAGAAGTTTAACTATACATGTATAAGGGGTTCCCAAAAATAAGCCCCCCCCCCCTTAAAATTGGAGGACATTTTGTTGCATAACTTCACTTAGAACCGGATGTTTAGAAAATTTTAAACAGTTTTAAAGAGAGGAAACATTTGGCTATGCCACAAAAGTCGTTGCTTTTCAAAGAACACTTTTGGCATCAACGCACACTCACTTTTTCCAAAAATGATGCTGTCAGAAAAAGTGGCACTTTACCGTATTCAAAGGTCTAAAGTGAAGAAATTATCAATTTACAACAACGATTTCATTTCCTTTCTTTATCATTTCGGTCTGAAGTAAGCTTAAAACATGAACGCATAGGCAAACAAATAATGTAGGTAATATCATAGTCAGAGAGAACGTTCATGTGACGTACAGTTGAGTATGGACACATTTTTTTTTTGCTGAAAATTATAGATTAGGGTGTGTAGAATAAGAATCTTTCGGGTGCCACCTGGGCATCCTTGAGCATTTTGACAAATCCAAGATGACGTCGCCATACATGATAATTATCTATTCAACCCTATATTATCAAACTATGGAGTTACTACATATACTATAGGATCCAATGAACAAGTGTATGGCACTTGTAACATTAAAGGTGCAACGAGAGATTTCAAATAACAGGTGTCCCAAAAATGTGAAAATTCTGATTTTAGCACTGGTGTAAAGCTTTATATCAAAAATATCCCCATCTGTAAGAATTAAGCTGAGAACTGTTTCTTTGGTACAAAAATTGTGAAATTTCTAATTTCGTATAGGATCAAATATGAAATTCAGACTATGTTTTCTATTGAAATAATAATTATAAGTATGCACAAATCACATTTTGTTTTCATTTTAAGTTATATCTGTAACCAAATAAAAGGTATGGAATCTATTGAGCGTCTAATTTATACGAAATCACTACATATCATAGAAATATGGATGACATGAAATCTCTCGTTGCACCTTTAAAGGACCGTGGCCCGATCGCTAATAGCATCGTCCCCATAATCCCAGATTTTACCGGAAATCTTCAACATTTTGGAATCTGAAGAAAACTACTATTTTTCTCATTTACCCTGTGAAATCTTCGAGCGAAAGGATATTTGGTTTGGAAGTTATGAACGAAAATGTACCTCATTTTGGTCGACCGCTATTAATTTTACACAGTAGTCTATAAGGCTAAGAAAATCATGTTTTAGTTCTCACATGAAACTGGTAAAATCGGCGGCGCAAAACTGTACAGATGGGGTTTGGGGTGAAGACCATTCTATCAAGATGAAAACTTAATATACTTAAATCGGGTCGTCCCTTTTAATATGTTGTATAATAACCAAAATATAGGCAAAAATGGCACATAGGTTTTACGCAAATTAGCACTATACACAGATTATTATTAACGGCAGACATTTGTTCCGCACCGTAAAATTACGTCAGCTTACGTCAGACGCGCAACTGGTCGGCTATGCGTCACCTGAGTATGAGTATTTTTCTCTCGCCAGGAGTCTACTCTTGATTTAGCAGATATCTCACTTGTACATTTCACCCCTAATGGAAAAGTCTTCGAGTAACTTGTGTAACAAAATTTTATACTGTATGAGGACTATTACATGACACCTCAATTATACAGTATCATGCTTAATGCCACTTCAATTATATTAAGACACCTAATCAGGCACAGTGAACTTGGTTACAAGACTGATATTGGGATTATATTCAAAAATTGGCAAAAATAGATATGTCAATATCAGCCCCCCAATATTCTCCTTGCCCAGGAGGAGTTTTCTATCAAACAGTTTGTATTGCATTTTTCCAATCTGTTTCCGGGTGGACTTTTGAACCGATTTTAGTTTAAAGTCCTTGATATGTTGGCAACATAAGCTTGATTTGTGACCATCATTAGTTCTATCGGAGTGAGTCGGTTGAGAAGGGACGACGAACTATTTCCTGGCCATTATGCTTTAGCCGATCATGTATTCTGTACCTGTTGCAGTTGGCTTATATATTTGAATGGTTCACTGCCTCATTTAATTTCTCACAAAAGGAGGGTCTTCTTTGAAAAAATTAAAACAATTTTTCCATGCAATTGAATTTTTGATTATTCAAGAAATAAAGCTAAAATGTTGTCATAGTGTTCATAATCAGCTTTTCAAATTATTTTTAAATCACCGATATTTATAACTTAAAACATTTCACTTTTAAAAATCCATGCAATTTAGGAATGACGATATTGTTCGTAATTTTAATTTTTTAGACATTAAATTAAAGTTGCGTGTAATGACAAATTAAATGACAAATTATGAGTTAATTCCATAAATGACAACTATTGAATGAATTATTTATTTTGTCATTAGTTCGTCATGTAATTTGTCAGGTAGCAAGTCTTCTTTCCACAAGGAGACTCTCTTTAAAGACCTTAGCGACTGTTTCAAGTGTGACTCTATTGCCGCAGGTCTCTGTCGGACATAGGTGCATCACATAGTGGACGCTACGTTTTGCATGATCGAGCACACTACTACGAATGTCTGGTGGAGCCATGGAGGTGGGTGAAGACATCATGTGATAAGCCAGGCGGGGAGCATGGGTGATCTTTCCCATACACTACCCGGCATACTCGGCAATGAGTAGCACAGGGCGAGGCCGATGTAGATGTATGTGGGCGAGCACCCCATCATTCTGCAGTGAGTTAGTTCAAGATGTTATTGCGTGAACATACTTTACTTCTTCGCCTTCTGTGTTGGTATTATTATAAGAGAGCGCGGTCTAAGATAACTCCTAGATAGACAAGACAGAGTGAGCTCCAGGGACGTTCAAGTCCAGACCGGTTACTTTTGGCTTCAAACGGTTGCATGGAAAGCATTGACACACACCTGTGTCTTGGAGGATTGCACATAGATAGTTGATTTACACTCACAATAAGATGTGTATTTCATCGCTCTTTGGAGAGTCCTCTGTTTTACAACTTGGTGCACTAAGTCCAAGATCGTCTGCATAGATAAACACAGTTACTGGATCCGCACTCCTAGGTTGGTTTGCTGGTATAGAAGTTGAACGGGGGGGTTCGAGCACGGTCCATTGGGGTAGTCCATTCATGAGCCTACACCATCGGCTTCTTCTTCCTCCTACTGGAACAAAAAGACATCGTTTGCAAGCAATCCTTTGATGTACCTGATAGTCGGGTAGATATGGTCCAGGTTATGGCCTGACCGTAAAAGTTGATTAAGGCACAATTTTTTTTGCTGAAAGGGATGATTAGGGGTTGTGTAGAGCTGAGAAGATTAATCTTCTCTGGTAGAATATAAGAATCTGTCGGGTGCCACCTGGGCAATCAGCTTGAGCATTTTTAGAACATCCAAGATGGTCGTCGCCATAAAATGAAGTTATCTATTAACCCGATCTATATAATTTGGCTGTTGGATTATTATGTTTTTTTCGCAAAGGCTCCGTCAGTTTCGATCCATATTGCTGCGGCAAATTCACGTGACAGGTGCGTGAGGATACCGTACGGGGTAGCCGCACTATATTTTGGACGAAATCCGTTCGGAAATGGCTGAAAAATCAACGAAAATGTGCTCGGTTGCTATTGATAAATTACCATTTGTTTTGTAACGCGTTACTAAGTCGGCGCGTTGCGTTTGCGTTGCTACGGGGTGGTTAAGCGTGGCAACCATTTGTTTGTACGCGTTACTTAGCGGCGAGTATGCGTGGAGCTTTGCGAAGGGTGGTTACGCGTGCCCACGGGCGTACGCTAAGACGCTATATGCGGATACGCAAATAACTTACAGGCTTTCTGTGCAACGATGTGGGGAAGAAGGGGAAAGAAAGAAATGTACTTCGCCTTTGATTGTGTATTATGGATACTATACGGGTTACCCACGCCCACAGGGTTTTGAAAAGAAAAAAAACAATTACGGAAAAATACGGGGTGAAATATTGACCGCGTGTTAAGTCAATGGACATGCTTTAAACATAACTTATAATACCACCAAAAATGGTGTAAGTAATAGTATGTATTGGTATCAACGTAAAATCTGCATGAAGCAGTAAAATGAGAAACCGTATTTTTTTTTTTATTTGATAAAAAATGGGCGCATCATATTCATGAGTTTTGGACAAGCTTTCAAAGGAACTTCCAAATGAAAAGTGATTGTCGCGCGGCAAGCGTGACCCAGAAGTGACGTCGAGTAACAAATACGCGATACGTGTAACGCGGCATGATCGTCATCGTGGAACGGACGTGCGCGTGGCAAGTTTTTTGCATACGTACACAGTTGACTCCGTGATATGCGTCCCGTACTATATTACGTCGTGATCATATGGAATAAATTCTTGATTTGGTGCGTTAAAATCCGATAATATGGCGGTATTGTCGACGGTGCACCAGCGGCGACCGTACACATAACGACAAGGAGAATCAGAAACAGAATAGCTTTAAGTTTTCAGCAAGGAAACGCAAGGAGAGACCAGACGGTGCGGTCAAGCCCCACGCCCAGGGAGCCCACGTGTGCATGAGTTTTGTTTGTTTACAAACTTTTACTCTGAAGTTCATTAAATGGGGTCAGGGGTTCAAATCCAAATCCAGCATCTTGATACGCGTTCGCGAAAAAAGGAGAGCGCCCTTACGTTTGGGTATATTTATCCTTGAATTTTAACACTTTAATTTCCCGATGTTCACTTTTAGAAATATCTGTGTGGCGATATGTCAGGATAAGTTGAGGTACGAAAATGTAAGAAATAGCAGAAATGTCTATCAGCCGTGTCCATGGACCGTAATATTTAGGAAAATAGGAACTATATAGGCCTAAGCTACAGGATAGGCTGCAATCCTACGAGAATAAAAAATTACGACTAGGGATTGTTGTGACGGGGGGGGGACTACTGGCGAAATTTGATATGGGAGTTTGAGGAGTTTTATGAGAAAAATATGTGGAAACGGGCACTACAGCTTACCCGGACGGGGAGGAGTGCCTACTTTTGATAAAAACAAACTACGGAAAACATATGTACGGGATTTTAAATATGAAGTTTTATTTTTAAAAAAAAAAATAAACGTTTTTTGAAAAAAAAATAGAGGCCTAATGAAAGTTATACGGGATTAAATCAGTTGACATTTCCTTAGAAATCGGTAACTTGGGGCAATCTACAGGCAGCGCAGATCCAGATCGGACGTTTCCCCGAGATCCAGATAACGGGAGACAGTTTATAGAAATTTACACGGCGCAGTGAGTTTTTTTTGCGAACGTACGGCGACCTTCCGAAGCGTAAAAGTGTACGTATGATACGCGTAACCGTGGTGAACGAGGAATACTTTACGCGAAACCTAAAAGTATGCGCTTAAAGTGCAGCGACACCACCGATAGAAATCTGTGCGCACACTAACCAAGCGTGTACCACATGTACGCGTTGCAGATTGGATCATGACAGTATATAGACGCAAACTGGTTACGAGATCTGGATCCGATCTGGATACGATCTGGATCGCGCTGCCGTGTAGATTGCCCCTAGATGAGATATAGGATTCTAGGGATTGATAGGTAGGGGAATTTGAGGTTTAAAAAGTGTTAAACAATACAAAATTTGCGACTCGGGGGAGTCCTAAAGTCAGGGATACGTGTTTGGTGCAGTCTGCCATGATGTGTTCACTGTTCAGTGATCGGCTTCAGTTTCAGTGTGACGCTCCCGTTCACTCACTAGCGGGAGCCCGCGCGAAGCACGGGCAACCGCTAGCTGATTACAAAATAGGGAGTTACCAGATAAACTCTAGGACCCAATGAACACGTGCAGGGAACTTGTAACATTGAGTCATAGGCCTACTCCAACATTCAAAAAGGAAGCCAAATCTACTAATTTTAAAATATGCCCTATAAACAGCAAATACCTGCGATAAAAATAAACATGAAGTACTTAGATTATGTTGGTAGACACAATAATGTATTCTGATACTTTAAAGTGTAAAATGACGTCCAAATCAATATGGCAGCCAAAACGTGAATATCTTCAAAAAATACTTGACACAAATTTCTAATATTAACTTCAGGTATTAAATTATGTGTCAAGGAAAACAATTAGAAAATGTAACCATGAGTTCATAACCAAGTGATACAGGTAATCCCTCTAAATGAAAAAAGGGTCAAAAATTATAAATTGAGGGCAATATATGTGAAAAAATGTAATTCCTTCCGTTTTTTACCGACTCTTTTCCACCATATTAGTTTTATTTCGAGTTTCGTCGATTTAAAAAACTGAAATTGTATGTTGTACTTTGGTTAGGATCAAAGGTAAATTTCTAATTTCATTGACACAATTGATTCGATTTGAAGGCTGTAATACTTATAAATTGTGGCAAGATATTTTTTAAAGTGTTCCCGTTTTTGGCTGCCATATTGATTGACGTCATGTTACATTTTAAAGTACTCAGGAAATACATTTATGTGTCTAACAACATAACTAAGTACTTCAGGTCTATTTTCATTGCAGGTATTTGCTGTGATAGGGCATATTTTAAAATTATTGGATTGGCTTCCATTTTGAATTTGAAGTATGGGATTGTGCGCGGCGCACGCGGTGAGTGTGTGGTGTGTGTTGGTGCTGTTCTCGCGTGGAAGACACATAAGCGCACATTTATGTTTAAAATGACCACTTAACTTGATGTGACATAGGTACTGGACGGAGAAATAACAATCGGCACACAACCCTACCCAAATAAATATTACAATGATGGTCCACAAATTAATATCCGAAGGCAGCATGGTAATTCCAGTAAGAAAAAATAATGTTATTGCGTTATTACTCTACAACAGACAAACGGCGCTGTGGTTCAATTAAAATCCGTTTAGCTGTGCCACGGGCTTTGATGTTTGAAGTCAAACATTGTCAAGTAGTCGCTGACTCATTTTA
>JAMKCH010003734.1:0-36464 GCA_023653785.1 Ophioderma brevispina
TTACTGCTGAAAACACCACAGAACCATTAGGACCAAATGGCACCATGTGCAGCCTTCTTGTCAAATGCTTGAATGATGAATCAGAAAAGATACTCTATTGAAAAAAAAGCAGTGTTAGACTACGAACGGAAGATCTTCCAAAGCAAATTAAAATGGTACGATTCATTGGTGTTCGTCTCTTATAAGGATTAGAAAAGTTAATGTGCATAGGCTCCAACCTTTAGTTGTAGCCACATAATGGTTCAAGGTCATCCTGGGGTAAATGATCCGATGTTGTATTTGAAGTGGTGCAAATGATACCTCTTGTCATACTGAAACGGAAAATGCATTTTAAATGATTTGACCATTGCAAAATCGGGCAAGTTTTGATGAACCCCCACAGACCATGGAGACCCTTGCTATATTTTCTTATGTAATTAGCAAAATTTGGCATTTTGAACCCATCATTTTCTCACATAGTCTGGTCTATTGAATAAAAAGCAGCAAGAAAATCACATTTTTAGCAAAAATCCTCATACGGGAACTGTTTCACTTGACATCAGCAACCACTATAAGTGTCGGAAAGTGTTTTCTTGTCAATCAATGGTCACTGGAACAGGAAAAATTCTACATTATGTGTGATCAAGTTCATCATAGGTCTATTGATAACGACCAAGGTTCCAATTGGAATCAATCAAACCTAAGATCAATGATTCTATAAATCAAGATTCCAGTGAGTATTGAGAAAAATCGGTATGTTGAGCGCCTTATTACCCAAGGGGATATAGCCAAATTATTAAATGAGTGCAATATGAATATGACGTGGAAATCCGTAATGTTAAAGTTTCCTAAGGGCGTCTTAAAGTTTGCCGTCAATGCAGCCCCTTGTGGGGGGGGACTCGATTGTACCATCATGTACAAACCTTACCAAAATGGTTGAAACGTTGAGTGGTAACTGCCTCTTGTCATAACAACAGTACCCTTTTCCACATCTCAACAATGCACTAGTATGCTCGACAGATACCTCTGGCGGCATAATAACCCATCGGCGTCGGTAAGCATTTTATTTGGGACGTACCGCTGTGGTGGGGCGCCACTGGTTCTCTTCCAGGGCTAAACATTCTTATAATCTTATTAATTATTTAGGTAACTTTAATCACAACGTTAAGCAAATATGATATTTGAACCGTTTTAAACATCGCGTTTCACAGGACATGGAAACTTGATTTGTCTAGAAAAAAAGTAGGCCTACACCAGTAGATTCGAAAAATGTTAAGGGTCGTTAATGTTAAGGGGTGGGGTGGGGAGGATGTTGCAATGCTTATTTTCGAAAGCACGTTTTCTCGTGAAAATTGGTGGTGGAAACAAATTGAAAATTAGCAAAGGATCACTTTATAAGGAATATAGTTATACTAGAATCAACGGTCTTAAAAGTAAAATGAGGTAAGGGTGGTAAGTGGGTAAGGTTTTATTGAACGAACATACGTCAGTTGAACTTGGAGAGTTATATATGAAGGAAGGGATGGATGTGGGAGGGGATGCTCCTTCAGCGAGAAGCGCGAATCCTTGCGATGTTACTTTTCCAATTCATATTTTCTCGTTGGAACAAATTGAAATAGCTAAAGGTTCACTTATAATACTTTATAGTTATATAAGATTAACCGTCTTCAAAGTAAACTTTAATAGGTAAGGTTTTATTGAACAAGCCATTGGAGAGTTCAATTTGATGAAGCGGTAGGGGTGGATGCGTTTCGGGGTGGGACTCACATTTTGGAGGTGACGGTAGTTGTACTGCTGTTAATAAGACCCCCAATTTCAGCATCGGAGTGTTCACCAGAAAGAACAACTTTACCGGAACAATCAACAATATTATAAAGCGAGTTAGGTTTGCCGCCGGGCACCGCTTCTCAATTGCGATACACACGTCAAAGAATCTGGAAACCACAACAAGCGAGGGCACGAATACCGTTTGTTAATTACGACGTCACAAATGATAATACAGTGGTGTGATCTAGTCAAACCAAATTACTGCACGGGGTAGTGCATGTACAATCAGGGAAAAAAAATGCGCTGTGGACACGAGGTTCCGATAACCCATGTGAAGTGGATGAAAACACGGAGGAAATCGGAACTAGCAAACTGTCTAATTGACAATGTCATGGTAGGAAACTAGTTGGTGAAGTGTATTTTACATTGTTGCATATTCCCACTGTCTCAAGAACATAAAGACGAGTCAGTATAAACACGGACATTTTCGCTTATATGGACTTCGATCTATTGCAACACAAATTTTACTACGTCTCTAGGAACTTCTTATAGATGAATTGAATTGAGATTTTGGCCCAGGAGGGCGAATCTGTTTGACCTTTCTGTGCTTTGGTATAAAGCTATACACATGACCCAACCAAGGTTAATTAATATTAAGGCAGTGCGCGCTTTTCAGTATGATCTACAATGTGTAAAGTTCGTTTTGTGCCCAGTGACCCATTATTTTTGGAAATTTTTTGTACCCCTATCACCCAAACAAAAACCCGCTATTTTGGTTAAAAAAAAAAAAAAAAAAAAAAAAAAAAAAAAACTTTTTAGAAAATTTTGCTAAAATTTCACCCAAGATCCCCATTTTTTTGGAAATTGTTGCAAAGAACCCCTATTTATGGGCATCCACCCTTACACCCATATACCATTTCATAATGTGAATGTCCCCCTGACATCATTGCTAACAAACAGAAGAGAACTTAGGGTCATTCAAATCGACCAATGCAACTTTGCTTCTAGTGGGCGGCATCAATCCTTTACTATAGTTTGTATCCAAAGCGGTTCTATTAGATAGAGAGGCAAAACGTTAACTCATGGTTGGCTGTAATCCTTTAGAAATTCACCGTCTCGCATGTTTGCCGACCACACAACAAACAAAGGAAAAAAACATAGAGTACCATACCACATAGAAGCACTGGCTGCCTTCCGCTTCTTTTCCACATACTGTGGGTGCCGCTTTGCATATGATACACTAATCGGTAGTGATAACAATTAATGTATGTTTTAGAGTGGCCAGGTGTAATAATAGTGTACCCCGTGCTCATTGTGCTCAAAACTCGTTTTCCTCATAATGCAATGCACGGCTTAGGTGAAAATTTGTATTCATTGAGGCGGTTTAAATCCAGACGACTGACGTTCATTTCTTCGTTGTTGTGGCCATGGGTAGGCAAAATTTAACCACCCAATAGCACCCAACATCAGCTAACAACATATTTTGCTGATTGTTTGTACGAATTGACATTATGTGTGTATACAAGCACCCAATCTAATAATTATTCCGTGCAAGATTCAAAATGTCAGCGCCCAGCACGGGCGACTGGTTTTGAATGCGTTTCATTCACCCCCTTGGTTGTATCACCTGTTGCACTTTTGTTTCCATGGTGGCATAAAGTGTAGCCTTCAGCAGGGCGTTGTTGCTTTTTTTTTGCGTTCTTATCATGCATTGCTCTGTGTGGCGCTTCAAGGCGGCATCAATTTATTCCTTGGGCATTGGATGACAAGTCTGAAGACAGGGGTGCCATGATCGCAGTACTATCCTTCCACAATATGGGTTCCTCAAGGGGCGGCATCGGTATTAACAGGGTGCTTTTGCCTATTAGACATCAGCATTTTGTTTTCAAGGGTAAGGGCGCGTCAGTTTATTCCTTCCTGGACGACCATAATATATAGGCAATTATTGGGGCGTCACGTCACTAGAGCATTTGTGGTGTGACCGGCGACTTCAGTCGTGTCCATTTGCAAATTTGGAGGAGCCATCATTCACTATACTTCTGCACGTTATAACTCTAAGAAGCACGGGATCAATGTATTATTATACTTTTTTATGGTGACTAGTATTGGGGTGGTGCCATTTTTAACTAGAGTTATGAAAGGCTAGAGACCGTTTAGTTCATACATTTAATTGTTGGAATGAGTCCAGAGGGCATCATTGCAAAGCTTCTTGCAAATTTCGTAATAGTTTTCTGGAAACCGAAATCATTTCTGACTTCAATGTTGTTTTTTCATTTAAAAGAGGGGGAGGGGCGCCAGGCGAGGGACAAATTATGGGACGTACCTGTACGTTTCTGTCCGGCCCCGGTTCCCGCGGTCCAATGATAATAACATCATCCGCATTATAATGCCGCTCTGGAAACCTAGCGATACTGTTGCATAGCAAAAAGGCGCGTATAAACAGTCTTATTTATGGGTGCCTTGTGGCAATGGGGGACGGTTCCACGGACGCCATCCCAAAGGTCCCAAAAAAAACCGGACATTGTGTTGAACTTTCCATCATCAAAAAAGATCATTTTGGTCGAACTCACCGTTCCTTCGAAGCAAATATTGAAAAAAACTTCCATAAGGTATATCTGGTTGATGATATCACAAAGAATGGCTACACTTTGACAGCATTGTTCCGAATGAAGTTGGTTCAAGAGGCCTTATAACAAAAATCCCATAAGGAGGCCTCCAACGTCTTTTCAGACGGCCAAATCACAACCAAAAATTCTGATCTGAAAACTGGACCATCTCAAAGCTGCTCTTACCTTCGTCCTTCTCCATCTTCCATTCTAGGCACGAGAAGAGGGAATGTTGTTAATAATTTTATGTAGACATAGTAGTCGACCAGGGTCATATCTGCCATCCAGTCTTATTTTCATTGTTTTTTACTGCTCTGTAATGTTTTTAACTTGTTTTTACTTGTTAAAATGTACTTGTCCTATACCTTGCCTGGTGGTCCGAATAGACCCCAGATGCCTTGGTCGGTACATAAGTTGATATGAATATTATAGATTTTGATATGAATAAGAAAGATGATTTGATAATATATATATTCTCCAAGCCCTTTGAACAATCGTAAGAACCACAGGTCCCAAAATTTGGCATAATTTGTCCAATTTGAATCATTTTCATACAAGATTTCAAAATTTAATGATCATTCATCGTTCGATTCTTTACTATTATGTGAAAAATCGACTCCCCCCTCCCAAGGCATATGATCACAATATACAAGATACAATGAAAATTCTTCTGCACCTCGAAGGCCATTTCGGTCACGTTTGTGACCTAAAATCCGCGGTTATTTTTACTTCAACCCAAGCTGTTTGTCAACGTATTACTTTTTACATATTAATAACCTTGAGTCCAAACCTAATCAAAACATGTTTCCACTTTTGCTAGATTGGTTATTGTCATGGGGGCCCCAAACAAAGTTCGGTCACGGTGTGACCTTCTGATGGTTGACGTGACGGACCGAACTTTATTACCCACACCCATGACAAAATAACCAATCAAGATAAAGTGTGCAAAACATTCTTTTTGTTAGCGTGTGGACTCAAGGTATTAGAATGATAAAAAGTAATATACATATTAGTTACGTTGGACAAAAACAGCATCGGTTTTTGAAAGTAAAAAGTAACATTACCACGTTTTAGGTCACAAACGTTGACCGAAAAATGGCCCCTACCCCTAATTAACCTAGAGTTGAAATGCAATCAAGAAAAAAGAAACACATATTTTTAGTGATCCATACATGAAAAACTATTATTCCATTTTATACAATTTTGTTAATGCATTGTATCGTACTTCAATAAATGCGCTCGTTTGCTAGTCCGCTCATGAGTTCCGTGTGTGCAATAACACCTATCAATAACCGCCACTACACTTGATTAATTTACCTTACATGTCAATAATAACAGTCATTACACCATAATATAACACACTTTCAGACGTCGGTTGAAAAAAAATTAATTAGGAAATTTGCAGCATAGCAGTAGCACCTCAGACGCAAATCGCCTAGAAGCACATGTCATTCTACAAAAGAAACGATCTGAAAGTGTTCTAAAAATAGTGATGTATCCCCACTTTTATTTAAATGCCATTTTCCCGCCATTAAGGTAAATCAGAATACATTTGCCAAAATAGCTACTTTTTATACCTAAGGGACATTTGAGCACTGCTATATGTAAAATGCTAAATGTGTACAATTTTACATGTACAAGAAGTGCATATTAGTTTACTTTAAATTACTTGAACCGAATTTCTTTACGTGCGTGCAATTCCCATTACATGACAAAAGAGTAAAGTAGGAGGCGGAATGTTCTTAATGAATTCATGGAGTAACTTAAGATTTAATATCAACGGAAAAGTTGTGATTTTACATGAAGGACGTCGATATGAGCTTAGCTATCTCATACAGTGAAACAGGATAGTATGTGAGACTATATTATTACAATCATTAGGTATTTGCCTAAAAAATTGAGGCCGCCATCCTCAGACAAATCTATGTGTCAGTTGGTATTATGGTTATTGTATGAATCTATCGGCACATAATGAAATATCCCTAAATAAACGTACCAGATGTTTTATGGCCATGGAGTATTCCTTGCGAAAAAAATCCAGATTATTCGACAAATGTACGCAACTGTGCAGCAATCATGGAAGCTTACCAGGTTTTTTTATTCCCTGTTGGTATAGACCCCTGTGGTAATAAAGCCAGCGAATATATCACTGACTTCAGCAAGTTTGTCATCAGCCTCATCCTTGTGAACTCGTTGAGCACACAACGGATAGGAGCGAATTTCATTTTAGAAAATTTTTATTGCAAAAAACTAACACTTTTTAAAACCTCGTGATTTTGAGAAAATTTAAAGAAGGGGTGTTTTAGATATCATTTTGATGATAACAAATGGTTTTTAGTTGGCCTAACCACGACAAAAGCCTGAAACGTGGACATTTTTAAAAGGGGTCGCGTAATTTATAGTTTTATCTCAGTCGCACAGTCCAACGGTAACCACTAATCTCTATATAATGGATTGGCTACGCAACATTAATTGTATATTAGATGAATGGAGCATCGGGCGGACATCTTGTCTACCGAACACAATAGCCTTCCAGAGCCCACCTGTTTAACGAAAGTTTGTACGCGCAATACATGAGCTCAATGAATTGTGGCTTGATTCTGTCTCTGTTATGTCTCTTATCCACTATTCAATGGAACAGAATTTTTGTATAAATAACCGGGCTTCTTAACCACCTGCTGGGCTCATTTTGGATGACGTATATGGCCGTCATGCTCCATTACGAAGCCAGGTTTTTCCAATAACATTGTATGAGATTGTAACAGTGTTTCCGAAACCCACTAATGCGCGTTTCACCAATCTCCGTACGTGTCAATGTAACCGCGTAAGCGCCATTCTTGTATGATGAAGTTTTTCCTAATTTTATTTTAAAAAACTATATTTCTCAAGAATCCCGGGCCAATTTTGTAAAAATAAATTAGAGGCCATGTATGCCATTTTATTGATAAAATTTATATATTTTAAAGGAAACGTTAAATTAAAGCTGTGTTTTACTTCAATGTTAAAAGTAAACGCGATAGTCGTTCATACAGTCCAAACTTGAACTAACCACCGATCATCTTTCAATTGGGGTGAAAGACCTAAACATGGCTTGTGGGCCCAAAACGATTAGCGTAATAATAACATGGCGGATGCGTTAAATCGTCTACTGCTCGCACTTATAAGCATGGGTGGAAATTCGCAAGGAATACTCCACTGAGACCCGTGAAAACGATCTGGTACGTCATATTTTAGGGATATCAGTTCATTATATATGTGCCGATATATTCAACCAATTAATCCCTTTAAGTGTCAATACCTTAAACAACATTTTGTACCCCCATCTTTCTCGCCGTTCAGTCACTTTTAAAAAACACATATTTTTGGTTGTGAATCGTTTCCCTCGCGAGTAATTATCATAGCAATAGCCTGCGATACTCTAATTTCCAAATCAATATTGAGATATTAATGCATTGCATAGTGGTCATTTTAACTTTGAGGAAGTAAATAATGAAGATCAACTCTGAAACCTGCCTGTAATACAAAATGAACTTGTCTCCTAAAGCTTTTGGCAAAGCAACATCTGTCTCGCTTGCAAGTAACGCATCAATCAATATTTGTGGATATTTACATCAGATGCACCAGTCTTATGTCGGTCCTCTGGCCCTAAATGGTAAAAATTGCTTATCTTCAAGTTAGTCTTATACAGCCATGCATGCCATGGTATTCTTCATTTGCCCAGTTTCTTATTTAGTTATTAGAAGTCTCCTCACGTGGGAAACAGCATCTCGGTAGAGAAATTGATGTCAAAGAAAGCCTTTTTTGACCCAGTAGCTGTACACGCTAAATCGGAGCCAAAGGCAATATGGCGCTTATTGTCTTATCTGTCACGTCTTCTATGCAGTCATCAATACGACTACCCCACGTTCTTTTATGAAGTCATCAATACAAAACACAAAACCAAAAAACACTGGGCCTTGCCTGCAGACGGATCTAAGACATGCGAGATGAAATATTCATGATAGACCCAGGATACAGTTTGTCAGGTTCATATCTTTACATTTTACATTTTTTTTTAAATTGATAAGTAACTAGAAAATGTGAAATAATATGAAAAATTCAGTATTTATTTAAATAACTAAATACTGCCTTTTCAATAAGACCTAAAAAAATTTTTTGTTTGGCGTAACAATGATCCTAATTTTTTAAGCAAAACAAAAGAATAAACACAACCTTTTGTTTGATAAAAGCACCAAAATTTGCAAGAAACTTAAGATAACTGCACGGGAGGGAGCAGTGGGCTTCCCCCCTAATTTTTTTCTTCCCCCACCCCCCCCCCCAGTCCCCCACCCCCCCCGGCCAGAAGATAGAATGAACGGGATTTTTTGGCAAAATCAGCGATTTTGGGCCAAAATCACCCCTCCCAGAAATGAAGTCTGGTGTCGCCACTGAGTGTATGATGCTCTTTTGCTTCATATCAGAGGCTGTTGCAGACCCTTCGGGAACCACCTAGTTGAGGTTGAATGGATGCAGGATCTAAGTGAATGAATATGTATTTGTCTTGGATAACGAAAATAATGTTTACCTCACCTATGAAAATACCGAAGAGGTCTTCGGCTTTATGTGGGTGTTTTCATAGGGTCCAGCGACAGATCCTGATATTCCCGCTAATATATTGGCATAAATAGAGCGTTGTATTCAATTTGCACTAAACATAACAAACAGGCATTCATCTATACTCAAATTTAATCTAATGGAAGAGAAATACATTGATATTGTGACAAGATCCTGTGGAATTTTAAATGCATTTATGACATTCTGTTGTTGTAATAACATGTAGATCAGAATCGAATCTCTGTCACAAATAACATTTTGACACGTGTGTGACCCAGTGTGTTGGTGTGTGTCGTGTCTACTATCTAGGCTCGCTACCTACCTACATACCTATCCAGCTAGCTATCTACCTAACCTCTAGCTAGCTTGCTACCTACCTACCCCCTATCACGCTAGCTAGCTACCCTACATATTATACCAGCAATACATACTACCATTATACATACATACCATCATATCATACATACATACCATCAATACTACATACCATCAATACATACATACCATCACTACATACATATCATCAATACATACCATCAATACATACATAAGATAAATACATACATACATACCATCAATACATACCATCAATACATACATGCCATCAATACATACATGCCATCAATACATACATACCATCAATACATACATATCATCAATACATACCATCAATACATACCATCAGTACATACACACCATCAATACATACATACATACAGACATACCATCAATGCATACGTATATACATACATACCATCAATGCATACATACATACCATACCATACATACTCACCACCCACCCACCTTCTTTCCTTTCCTTTCTTTCCTATGGGGAAACATAGTACATCTCAAATACAATGTACTCAAAATGTACTCAATATACTTTACCAAACATTTTACTCGAAAAGTATTATTTTTTCGTTCGTCATTACTGTATTCGAAATGTACTCCAAATAGTGTGTGTTGGTGTGTATTCCCGTAGGATTTGCATGCTAAAATTGATTTTGTTGCTGTTTGGGTTTCAATAGGACCTAAACTGTCAGAAAATGATGGGGTGCAAATTTTCGGACTGACGCCCCCTTCTTCAATGGGGGAAAATGTTAGTACAAGGAAAAATTTAAAATCGAGTCAAATTGTGTTTTAATGTACACTAACGCGTTCGTCTCCTCATAAGGGTTACAAAAAATATATATCTACCTAGGTTCCAACCTTTAGTTAAAGCGGTATAGCCCCGTAATGGTTCAAGGTCACCCTGGGGGTAAATGCTCCGATGTTGTTGAAAGTGGTGCCAAATGATTCCTTGTTCATACTGAAACAGAAAGTAGCATTTTTAATTGATTTTTTATATACCATTGCGACAATCCAGGAAAAGTTCTGGTACCCCCCATTGACCATGTAGACCCTTGCGACATTTTGAATTAATTAGACCAACCAATGTCACACACTGTAAAATAATACATTTTTGGATCCGGTCTCAGACAATCAAACAACGTATCACAGTTTCAACAAAATCTGAGGCATTGGGTAAATTTTACCCCAGTATGACCTTGAACCATTTATGTGTTGTAGCGCTTTAACTAAAGTCGGAACCGGGCAATATATACTTTTTCTAAGCCGTATAAGGAGATGACATGTTAATGTACATTAAAACATAATTTGATTCGATTTTAAAATTTTCCGCTGTAGTACCATTTCCACCCCTATGATTGAAGGGGAAGCAGTCCCAAAATTTGCACCCCATCATTTTCTGACTGCTTTTCCCTATTGAATGGAAAACACCAAGAAAATCAAACTTTAGCACCAAAAATCCTACGGGAACTTGTTTCATTGACATACCAACCCACACTAAAAATGTAGTATCTTCGTTCCAAATTTGGCACCTCAAGAATTTCTAGAAAAAGTACATTTGGAGCATAGGGTCACTTGTAATATACTCAATATACTCGAAATATACGCGATTCAAACAGTGTACCTAAGGGAATGTTCAGAGAAAAAATACGTTTTCGAACACATTGAGTACACTTTGAATACACAAATTAAGTTCTTAAAAATCTCAAGGACTTAAAAATTATATACATTTGGAGTACATATCCAGTACATATTTCAGGTGAGGGTTAACAAAGGTAAAAGCAATATAAACATGGAAAAACCTCAGTTTTGAAAAAACGAGGACGTTCTATTACAAAATGTGCCAGTGTTCCTATAAGTAATATTCTCAAGAGCTAGATTCAGTTTCTTTAGGAGCTTATTTGATTGTCTCCCTCAAGTAAACTGATCGCTTTTGGTGATCATTATATGCGCCAAAGAGTGCCCATGCACAGTAATTGTCTTCTTACATTTTTATGTACCTTTTTGCTTTAAAAGACTTCTTTCAATTTTAGTTTGTATGGATGCACCACCAAGAAGGCACTGTGTTCTCTGTAGAGTGCCATATAAATGTAGCTATTATTATTATTGATGTAATGTGCCGCTGCTCTAATTTTTTTCTCAAATAAATACATTATTTAGCAAGAAAGTAAATTAAAGACCAGTGCACGTACAAGTTACTCCTTTGAATACCAAGAGGAATGTAGCAAGAAGAAGATCATGCAATCCTGCAAAAATAAGGATTTATGTCAAGAAAATTTTTGATGATAACATTTCTACATTATAACCTTCTCAAACTATCAATGTAGTCTTGCTGCTATTTTCCATATTTTGTAAGGACGAACGAAAGCTATGTTTAAAATTTAAATATTATCACAGCAGATAATTTATTGGACTCATGTTTGAGGGATAGCGAGATTATATCTAGCTAGATATTAAAAGCAAATTGTCTTTGTTCAAAGTTATAGTTTTCTTGAAATGTAAAATAAAGCAAGATTATATCTTGCTAGATCAAATTTTGAAAGCTGTTTAATTATGTATGATTTGTTCCAGTGCACTTGCATAATTATAACCTACATTTACACGATCCCAATTTTGAATTTGGTTTAATAATTAATATTAAAATTAAATATTGAATTAATATTAAAATATTTATAGAACATATGGCGTTTTAATAATAATAATAATAATAATAATAATAATAATAAATTCTTATAACACACGACATATGCACCGTCGTAGCCATGGAATGCTCAAGGCTTCTACAACACAACGAGTAAACGTCAAGGAAAGATTTGTGGAAGATTATCCAATTTTAAATTAGATTTTTGTTTTTGTAAACTTTGACTTATTTGGCAATTTTTATTTTGATTAGCTTTATGTCATTGTCTTAGACTGGGTAACCTATCAAATGATAATCTAAATTTCTCTTGACATTCATGGGGTACATTTCGAATCGGTGCATTTACACGCGAGCCCAAAGGCTGCGTAATTGCTACCTATTAAAGCACGTCGTTTTTATTATTATATCGGCGTCACACGCGATAAACATTGCTAAAGATGCATTTTACGCTAGCGCCATAAATTGATATGTAACAGCTTTTGCAATCAAGCCCCTTTTTATGAAGGTAAAAATATAACAATGAAAGGCGATGAACAATATAATTATTTTTAACAGAATACAACACACGAATGACATTTGTTAGTATTTAGGTCAAAACTAATAGGGCCTATATTCCACCAGGACTATGTTTTAATTATTTGAACGAAACAACACATTGACTTACACATAATTAATTCAACTATATAAATTATGTCCTTTCCTTACATCATCTTCAATGCCAGACACGAGCCAGTTTGGAATGTTCAGGAATGAATTTGATTTATGCCATGATTATTTAGTTTCATTTTTTAGCTTTGTATAAAGTCATGTTTTGCCGATATTTTTAAGACTGTATATCGTGTAATGTCATGCTCTTGCATGGGTCAGTGTAGACCCAGGTTGATCTTGAGCTTTTAATGTTTTACTAATTGTTATATTTTAATAAAATGATGATATATATATCAGACAATACAAAATTGTTGACAATATTATTTATTATATACCCCATATATAGATCCCTGTCATCTGATTGGTTAAAAGTGGAGGCATAAATTCAACTAGCTTCAAGAATTGAACCAAAAATGAACTATGCCCTGGGAAGAGCGGACATAGTTCAGAAATTATGCCCGGGACACCTCTTCCCAGCGTAAAAGACTGTCGTACGAACTATTCATCCGTATAATGAGTCATATTGAAGCTGGTGTAAGAGATGAATATAAGCAGACCATCGCATTTTGTTTACTCGTACTGCGCTGTAGTGTAAGTCTGATACAAACAAGAGCAAGGCAATGGCTGAATCGTGAGCATACTGGATCCCTGTTTCATATAGTCTTCCTCAAGTAAACTGATCGATTTTGATGATCATTATATGCGCCAAAGAGTCCCATGCACATTAATTGTCTTCTTACATTTTTATGTACCTTTTTGCTTTAAAAAAAACTTCTTTCAATTTAGTTTGTATGGATGCACCCCAATAAGCGCTGTGTTCTCTGTAGAGTGCCATTAGTAAGTGGCCGCTGCTATCTATTTTCCCAAATAAATACATTATTTAGCAAAAAAGTAAATTAAAGACCAGTGCACGTACATGCGACCCTTTGTTCCATGTTTAATCACGTTACTCCTTTGAATACCAAGAGGAATGTAGCAAGAAGATATGCATGCAATCCTGCAAAAATAAGGATTTATGTCAAGAAAATTTTTGATGATAACATTTCTACATTATAACCTTCTCAAACTATCAATGTAGTCTTGCTGCTATTTTCCATATTTTTGTAAGGACGAACGAAAGCTATGTTTAAAATTTAAATATTATCACAACAATAATTTATTGGACTCATGTTTGAGGGATAGCGAGATTATATCTAGCTAGATATTAAAAGCAAATTGTCTTTGTTCAAAGTTATAGTTTTCTTGAAATGTAAATAAAGCAAGATTATATCTTGCTAGATCAAATTTTGAAAGCCGTTTAACCATGTATGATTGTTCCAGTGCACGTACATAATTATAACCTACATTTACACGATCCCAATTTTGAATTTGGTTTAATATTTTATTTTTTTTATGTTGTTTTGTTATTTTATTAATTTCAAATATTTAATAAACATATGGCGTTTAAATAATATAACAGTTGAAATTGAACGGCGCAAAAACTGAAATTCTTCATATTACATCGAAATTTGTTAGGAATAATACCCTTCACCTCCGTCATGATTGTTCTGATTCTGTGCAAGCAGTTATCTGCACGTACCTTTGTGTTCCAATTGATAATCATCTCAGTATGACATCTCATATCAATAACATTTGGCCGCGCTGCCAATTGCTCCCTTAGAAAGATTGGGCAAATTCGCAAATATCTTAATCGTGGAACCACTGAGAAACTCGTCCATGCTTTCGTCAGCTCACGATTAGATTGTTGTAACATTTTGTTTATTCGGTTTACTCTTCAACGTGAGATTGCAAAGCTGCAGCAAGTTCAAAATTCTGCGGCGAGGATGGTTGCCCTTGTTGAAGAGGTCAAACTATAACACCAGTGTTACACGAACTCCATTGGCTGACCTGTTCGCAAAAGAATTGTGTATAAATATTTTTGCTGTTGACATACAAGGTCACTTAATGGGTTGGCCCCAAAATACATCTCGGAACTCTTGACTGAATATATTCCGACGCGTACTTTAAATGAGATATTTCAAGATTTTGTCAGCACAGGTTTGACTTACATTGCATAAATATATGTACATCATCACGAATTCCCGAAAAAATAATACAATTTGATGTCCAAGTAACAAAATAAGGCTTTTTAATTGTTTGCCTTTTTGACATACGAGAAAACGGGGATTTTTCGCCCACTGCTTCATTGAATTCAAGCAAGCGCCCCAAGTTTTTGGCTCTCTCTCGTGACGTCAACGTGATGACCACAACATCGTGTTGACTCGAATTGTTATTGCTGAAACAGTAATATTGAGGATTATGAAAGTAATAATAAATTATTTAGAGAAAATAAGTTCAGATGACATATTTTGTTCATTTCGTTGTGATGTAATTTTACTATAGCGGTTGCCCGCGCTTCGCGCGGGCACCGCTAGCTGATTTGACTGGGCGGTCACTAACCGGTTGATCACTATTCACATTATGCCAAACATTCAGCGACATTAGGCTTACAAATATTTTCTCCACGCCTGCAGCCATCTCATTTGCCTTTCGCTGTCACAAATTCCCGCTTCACTATGCCTCAAGCTGCATCGAATGTGTTAAGTCAACAGCTAGCAAGATTTTCCCTAGCCCACATTACTATAATACCAGAGAAAATTTACTGGCCATGGGCAAGCCAAAGAACCCCCACTCCCAAAGAACCCCTCAGTTGCGTAGCTTGGGTCGGCGTGGAAAAGGGCCACTAAGTTACTTGTCAATCTTGGGGAATGTGGGGGGGTATGCAGAGTAGGCATACCCCCTTGGAGGAAATTGCGGCAAAATCGGCAAATTTTTTTGAGGCAAAATCACAGACGTTTTGGACGCTACCCTCCGCTCACGACATTATAATATTTTACCCAAACCATCTCCTTTATTTCCGTTTCTGATCACCAAATTCACGCTTCACTATATATGCCTCAAGCTGCCTCAAATGTGTATCAGTCAGATCTATACACAGATTTCTCCCCAACTAATGAGCCAGGAGAAAGTTTACTGCCAATGGGCCAGCCAAAGAACTCCCGCTCCCAAAGACCCAATCAGTTGCGTATCTGGGGTCGGAGAAGGGCCACTAAGTGACGTGACTTAGTCAAGCATGGAGGAAATGTGGGGAGGGGGCAGTAACCCCCCTATGGAAGAAATTGAGGAAAATCGGAAAATGTTGAGGCAAAATCAGCCGTTTGATCGCACGCTAAACCTCCATTGGGACAATTTTTCCTTGCCGGCTGACTTTCCCCTGACGCGCGTTTTCCGCTAACTGAACCACAATGCTGTTATACTATAGAATAAGATGTAACTGGTGGCACTTGCCCGGATTGTCGCCTTTTCAGGGGGTTGAAAGCAGCCAATTATTTATGGGCAAATAGGCTGCACTGATTCAAACCAAACTGTAATGAGATAATCACGATTGCTCGAGGCAGGCGTACGTAGAAGATTTGAGGGGTGCAGCGGGCCCAGTTGCATAACCAGTGGCGGGTCGCCCCCCCCCCCCCCACCACCAACCACCCAATTATTATTGTGTATAAAAAATCATTGAATTTAAAAAAGTTATTAATAAGAGAAAAATAGAAATGAAAAAGATTTCAAGAAGGAATAAGCAATTTGAAAAGATATAAAAAATAGTTAAGAATAGAAAGGAGAAAAGTATAGTTAAAAATATATTAAATAGAAATATGTAAAACAAAAAGTTAATTATAATTAATTTATAAGATGAAAGAGGGGAAAGGAAATATTTATTATAGCTTACCAATGAATTTATATTGAAATTTGTGCTCTAAGATGGCAAATTCCAAGAGCTTCCGGGAGCTGCTCCGCCCCTGGACCGCCACCAGGGGCCCTAAGGCGGACCCATGGACCCCAACCGTGTAGGCCTTCGCGGAAAGACGCTCGCACTTTAATAATACCCCCAATCGGGAACCCTTGAGACCTTGAAACTGTCTCTGAAGACTACTTTTTACCTTCTAAGATGGCAAACACCGCAGGAGCTTCCGGGGCTTCGCCCCTGCACCCACGCCGGGGCTTCGCCCTATCTAGACCCCACCATGGGCCTAAGTGGGCCCTGGACCCCCACCGCGTAGGCCTTCGAGCCAGATGCTCGCACATTAAATCGGGAAATCTCTTGAGCCTTGTCCCAGGGACACCCTGCGGGACCTCGAAAAAGTGGACTTTTTGGGTAAAAGTGGACCCCCCCCCCCCCCCTGGTCCTTTTTGGACTTTTTGGAACATCTCATCACCAAACAATGGGCTTTCTTGTCAAATCTCTCTACAGTTTGGGCCTTTTCGTCAACAAATTAATCAAGCATAAACTTGGACCTTTTGGTGGATTTAATGGAGTGAGAACGACACCCCCCCCCCCCCCTGCGCACGCGCCTGGCTCGAGGAAAGCATGTCCATTTTTCGGGTTGAAGAAATTTGACTAATTTGCCCACAATTTTGTAGAAAATCTTGGCTTCCGATTGATAAAATTGACTAATTTTCCAACAAATTTTGAGAAACTTTTGAAAAAAACAACCCACCCTTGCTATACTAAAATTGATATGAAAACTTGTTATGAACCAGAATGTGAATGGGACGCGATTTACGGCCGCCCCTGTATAGCCATTTGTGTTGAAACCCCTGAGGGCAATTACTATCAAAATTAAAGTCTTTATATGCGTATATTGGGCCCTGAGATATTTAAAAAAAAAACCGACCATTTGCAATACCGAATGGCAGAAACAGGGGTCATCTGAATATACAGAAAGTTGAAAACGGGACCGATATGCACGTCCCCGAATGGCCATTTGTGTTGATACCCCCCCCCCCCCCACACGGTCAATTCTAATCAAATTAATCTTTATAAGACTTAAATTGGGCCATTCCCTTTTAAATTGCATGCCCGGCATGCCAGGTTTGTAAACATACCTCTTTCTTTCGGCTATATAGCTAAGTAATTTTACTTTAGGCCTAAAAAGTTTGTCATTGTCAGATTCGACCTCCACAGTGTGTTCTTGTGCCATGCAGTACAAACATATTACCAAGGACGCGAGTGCCCAGTCAGTTCTTGTATTCTACAAATAGTCCCAGGCGGAAGTCACAATTTATTCTTCCAACATACGCTAATGATCCATGATGCTAATTAATGCATACAAAAAATAGTTAAACGCATGGTTTCAACTGATAGTGGGTATCTTTATCCGTCTTAATTTTGTTTGTTTCCAAAGAACTAAATAATTTTTAGAAAATAAATAATCCAAAGATTTCAAAACGCGATCACGATCAAAAAAACGCGAGAAACCAAATGTCACGATTTTGGGGCGTCAAATAAGCCGTTGGTGATCATTAGAAAGTCTTTTAATGAATTAAAATCCGTAGTACTAAATCAAATCTTAATGTTTTGCAGTAGGCCTTCTAATTGTTCTCTTTTATCACCAAGAAATAGATAATTTTACAAAGAAATAGCACAAAGGTCAAAACTCGATGGACCATGGGTAATTAAGTCACGAACATGGACGACAACTCGTACCCTAGACAACGGTACCCTCATTTACTGTATTTACTCTTTTTAAACCAGCGGAATTCAATAGCATCTACTACTGTTTACAACATGTTAAGGCTATGTTTAAACATCGTGTATATTTGCAATCTCAATGAAATCCAAATCTCTATCACAGTTTGAATACCTAACCCCGAGCAATCCATGAGTGCAATGGTTTGGGGGTGTATAATTAATTAATATAGGGCTATTTGATATTAGAGTGTATCGGGTCGCATGCCAATGGGTCGTATGTTCAAGGGTATTTGTTTGATAGAGATTACTATTATGCAGGGGAGTTTCTGGAGTTTTGAGTTTGCACAGGTAAATATTAAAGGTGCGTGTTCCGATCGTGTTAGGGGACCCCCCTGATTTACCAGAAGTAGTGTCGGTTTTTTGATATCAGATGAAAGCCGGTTTTTTCTCATTGTCGTCTCCCTGAAATTTGGAGCCCTCAAATCCATTTCATTCCCAAGAATATAACAAAAAAACCGCCGTTTTAAGTGGTAAACCATCACTAATTAGCACAGTATGAATAGGGCGTTGCAACATGCATTTGCGCTACCATCTAAACCGCAAGTTTGTTCCTCCCACGTACTTGAATGGGGTGTATGTGCCAATGCCGGCTCTCATATCAGTCTAAGAACACAATACAAATAAATTGGAACAAGCACCTTTAACAGAGCATGATTGATGTGGAACTTCCAGATTTTTTTCTCTTATTTTATCATGATATTACTAAGGAGCTTTTGAACAAAGGTTTAAGAGATGATTTTTTTAATGTCACTGGGATCGAACGTCATAGTAAATGCATGTAGCAGTTTCCACCCATACCGTTTGGACATCCCCCATGCCCAAATCGAGCAGATCGTGTCCTAACCCTCCCTGTACAACCACTGTATAGTCTCACATCTTGATCGATACGCTGTGACAACGAGATACAGAAGCTTGCTGCTTTCCGTATTTGTAGTATAAAACGGTAACGAGATGATAGTTTGGTTCCCGTGGCAGGTACACAGGTCACGTTGGCAGGTTCAGATCTCAGTGTTGGCTCTTCTGGTGCGACCGATATATATAATCCGACTATGTTAAATCAAGTCTGTACTGACCCCTCTTGCCCAAGTCTATTATTTTTTTATTTCCCAAAAGACCACCGTGTATTTTGTCTAAACAGTACAAAATTCTACCTCTTTCCCATGATTCAAAAACCGACGTACGATGACGATACTCGTTTTTTTCCAATGTAGGGATAGTACGCCATGTTTACCGTGAATGGGTCTCGCCGAAGCAAATAATAACCAATCAATGCCGTGACTTCATCAAATCTTTATTTGTTCCAAAAATGGGCTGTTATTTCCCATAATAAAATTCCTTTTTAAGATTCAACATCTGTAATATTGTTCTTTAATCTTAATATTTTCAATTGTCCCGCATGAAGGTGAAAAGGATGGGTCCATAAGTCTACAAATTGACAAACAGATCCAGCCGGCTAAATACCCTTACCGTGACTGAAATGAGCAGATGGATCCCCGTGTTAGGTAATAGCAGGCTTACAGCTCACTTCGCGCGGCGCGGGGGTTATGGCGTCGAGATACACGATGGGAAGGGTATTACCTGATAGGGTCCACATTCAAAATGGCGACCTCCTGGGTCAACATGTCAGCCTCCAGGAAAGAACAACATGGGAAGTTCATCTTATAGTTAGATTACGTGGCACACTGCGATATGCTGGTCATCAACGACGTAAATTATGGATGGGTCGCACTTTGACGTCACCCTTTGCCTGCGATGTGGATTTGTCGGATCGTTTTCGAGTAAGCTATTGGCGGGGGAAAATTAAAAGGGCACAATACTCAACAAATGTGGAACCTTTTCGACTTATTTTGAATTTATATGTAATCTACGTTACTAAAGCTTTCCATCCATCCAATGTTCCAAATATTCAGAATCATGTCATATTTCCTTTAAGCATCAGTATGAAAACAGTTGCTTATACCAGCGAAAACGTCTATGTCGTATGAAGTCTAGCATTTGCAGCAGCCGCACCTAAACTGTGGAATGAACTTCAATTTGATTAAGTGTGCTTGTCATACTGCAAATTTTAATGTCTTCATTGAGACCTACTGTTTTTATCAAGTAACTGGTTTTAAGCTCCTATTCCTGCTCTATGGTTGGTTGTGTGGGTTTATTCGTGTGCACGTTTGTGCACGTCCGTATTTTGATATGGTGCACAGTGTCCCTATTTTGTGCATTTTTTAACTGGTCTGATGTGTAGGTGGTGTGCGTGTCTGTTAAACATTCATGCACCACACACGCACACAGTTTGTGTGTGTGTTGTGTGCTTGATGGTGTGTGTGAAAGACAGTTTCTGGTGTTATGTACATGTTTCTATGTGGATGTGGTGTCTGTGTGTGTGTGCGCGCGTCTGTGGGTGTGTGCGTGTGTGTGTGTGTGTTTGGGGGCATACCTTCCGTGTAATGTCATAAATGTACTGAATTTTCAGGTTGTTGCATACTATTTTGCACAGCAGTGTGATGATGGTTTTTTAATAGATGTGTTAATGTACAGTAACTTTGTGATGTTGATTTTTTAACATTTAATTAATTTTATAAAAGATGCGATTTTCTATTGTATGTGTGAAAATTGTTGTGTTTTTGGTATTTCGTCGGCATGACTGAATACGTGTGGCTGCTATTCTCATGTCATTAATTGTCCTTTGCATAAATATTTAATGAATATATGATGTAAATTTCTTTCAAAAACAAAACAAAAACCATATGATTGGGTATGATAATGGGATATCTGCTTGTGGCACATAGTGGTATTTGATGTCATTCTGTGGGTTTTGTAAATTGTATTTAATTTTGATTCTTATAAATTAGGGTACCAATTGGTGTGCTTATTAATTTGTGTGTTTGTATGCTAAAAGTGCAATGAGTAACTAATTGTGGACTTATAAATTTGTAGTTTTTGATATGTTAATCCTGTGTATTACTATTTTTAAAATGATTTATTATTTGTAATGCGCAATGAGTCTTCTGACGATGCATATTGCGCTTGATAAGTGCGGTTTTATTATTATTATTTTATAATAAATTCTTATGACACACGACATATGCACCGTCGTAGCCATGAAATGCTCAAGGCTTCACAACACAACGAGTAAACGTCAAGGAAAGATTTGTGGAAGATTATCCAATTTTAGATCAGATTTTTGTTTTGTAAACTTTTTATTTTGACTAGCTTTATGTCATTGTCTTAGACTGGGTAACCTATCAAATGTGATAATAAAATTATCTTGACATTCATGAAGACATTCGAATCGGTGCATTTTACACGCGAGCCCAAAGGTGCGTAATTGATACCTATTAAAGCACGAGTTTTTGGGCGAGGGTAGCCGACGGGTGCCGTTCTATTCGCTTGGGTTTTGAACTACTTTTCAAATAGCAGGTTGCAGAAAATATTCGTGCCGTTTATATCTCTAATCTACATGAAGTAGTTTATGAAATGTTGTGCAATTTTAGTCATATGGAAATGTACTCAATAAGATAGGCCCAGCGAAAACATGAACGACTTTACAAAAAAGATATTAATGTTCAAAGAGTAGAAATACCAAGCGAACACACGTCCATACATGCTTACCGTCGTGAACGGTATACACTAAAAAACAAAAAACGACGGGTAACACTAAAATAAAAAACATGATTTATAGATGGCGTAAAAGGCAAAGGGGAGTGGCGTCAAGGAAATCCCAAATTTAGACATCGCCATTGGCTTAACACGAAAAGTGAAATATTGACGAAAAATATGAAATTAGTATATGTTGTCAAGGAATATTTTTATTGGTAATTTTGTACAGTGATTTGCTGGTTAACACGTCTTTACATCGTATTGAGTGCAATGAATAACGGATGCTTAAAAGGGGATGGCCGATCTAAGGATAGAAGTTTTCATCTTGAGTAGAGGCCTTCACCAAAAACCCCATTTCTAAAGTTCGAACCAATATTCATCCATTTGGCTGTGGCGAGCTAAAACGTGATTTGGTAAGCCCCATTAGAGTACATTTGCACAATTAATATTGGTCGACCAAAATGGGGCACTTTCGACTCATAATATTCCAACCAAATCTCATTTTTGCCCTAATATTTACAGGGTAAATGATGAAGAACTCTCTCATGTCTCTTTAAGAATGTTTTCATTTTGATATTATGATTAAAAAAGTTTCAAACTTTTTCACTATCAAAACGTTTGACGATTTATTTACTTTTATATAAGGAGGCTTAGAGGAAACATGAATGGTCGGATTTTGATTCGATCACGACCTTTAATGAGGTTTCTTAAAATTTTGTTGCTGCAATGCGTAGTACTGTTGATTGATCATGACTGCGAATACGAATCATCTACCTATTATGTTTAGACATGGTTGAAAAGTGCTTACTTTATTACAATTTATTTACAGTGGAGGCAGTAGTTTGTTTGTTGCAAAAATGATCTGCCGTCAAGTATAGATGTAACTATGTAGTCACCCAGCTTTCTTGTGTACTTGGGTTTCTTGCCAAATTGAAAAGCAACCTTTCCTGTGTGGTGTTGTGTGTTTGTGTACCCTTTTGACCCAGATGTTTGTTTTTGCTCATGTTTTAGTGGTCCTTTTGGCATTTATACTGCATTTTTATGCAAATTGATCTCCTGCAGATGACGTTTGATTTGTTTGGGTCACCCTGAAAACCCTGATAAAACCTCATGGTTGTTGTTTTCTACTGTATGCAAACCTCATCGCCATATGTCAAAGTGCGTCAAAACGCTAGGCGGACAGACAGATTCATTTTTGATAGTAACTAGTGCATTTCCCACCGTGTGTGACCTTTACCTAATGCAGTGGTGACCTTTATCTCATTTTTTAGTAGTATAGAGATTGCAATCGCATACTTCTTATAAAATGTATTTTACATTCAATACGGTGGAATGACAAGTAAGATGCCATGAAGTAACGAATGTTCTAAGTTTGCATATGAATTGAAATAGTGCAATGGCGTGGGTGACAGAAGTAAAATTTAAAAAAAGGAAAATGAAGTCATTGCGGTGACAATGTTGCTTACGTTGAAGTTACATTTTGGGAAGGGCTTTATAATATTTAAAACAAAATGTTATTGATCACGTGGTTACGTGTGCGAATCCTGTAAATACTTACGTCCGTCGGCATGCAAAATATCGGAATGCTTCTTACAGTTCTGCTGGTGAGTCTGCCGTGGTCAATATTGGGTGGGTAAGTATAGCGTTGATTGTTTTCCCGAATAAGGTGTAGTATGTCTGTAGTATGTGATTGGTCACATTTTCCCTTTAAAAAATCGTAAATGTAGAGGGATATGAAGCCCCCTATTCACTCTGTGTTAAATATTTAACGTTCATGGATGCCTCGGCTAAGTATGTGAAAAAAGTCACATAAGTCAACTTACAAAAAACTCCCACAAAAGTCATCTTATTTATTCCCTTCCCATACCGTTTACATGGATATTTCCCCGTGACCACCTTTTCCTTTTTAAAGGACTTTTTATTATTATTATATCGGCGTCACACGCGATGTAGTCCTTGGGCCACATAGGTTGGTCGGTACCATTAGGAGTGGCAAAGCGAGTGTGGTATCAACTTACTCAGAAACATCATCTATAAATAATTTTGCATGATAGACATTCCAAAGTAGTAGCTTAAGCCTGCTAATTTGCATAAACAAATGGCCGCCATTGAAATTGCTCCATAACTAGTTTTAGCCATATGTTGTCTTTTAGAAGGAATTCTTTTAGTGGAATAAATGCTAACATGAGGTGTTTGACAATGGACAACCACCAGAACTCAAATCCATACATTTTAAATTAAAACCTAATCTGCATAAATCCAAAATGGCCGCATAATTGAGCATAATTTGACTTTAACAGTCAATGTTCAAGGTATCACATGGATGAAGAAGCACTTTTAAAGTTTGCAATTACACTCTGGTACTAATATAACTATAAACATGTCTTTATACAAGACTTCGAAGGTGACAACCTAAGCATGCTAATTTGCATAAAGAAAATGGCCGCCTTTGAAATTTCGTCATTATTATTTCCAGCCATATCCTGTCTTGTAGAAGAAATTCTTTTAGTGAAAATATGCTAACACAAGGTGTTTGATAATGGACAACCACCAGAACTCAAATCCATGCATTTTTAATTAAACCTAATTTGCAGAAATCCAAAATGGCCACCATTTTCGTAAATTTTGAGCATAATTTGACTTTAACAGTCATTGGTCAAGGTATCACATGAATGAATCTTACACTTAAGTTTACAATTACACTATTGCACTATTATTATAATCATGTGTGTATGCAAGACTTCAAGGGGACAACTTGAGCATGCTAATTTGCATAAACAAATTGGCTGCCATTGGAATTGCACCTTAACTAGTTGCGGCCATACCGGACTCATAGAAGAAATGTTTTAGGTACAAAACTCCCCACAAAACTGCTAAAATGAGATGTTGATTAAACACAACCAAACTTAATTCATGGCCATCCATTTCAATAAATCTAATTTGCATATCCCAAATAGTCGCCATGTTGCCAAATTAGCATTTTTGTACTTGCGTTGCTTTTTGAATTGTAGCCACTTTGAATCATGGGCGTTTTAAGTGTTAATGTATTACACTCGGAATAAATGTGTCTATATACATAGTTTTTAAGCACCTAATTTGCATATAGAATATTTGAGGATCCATTTTTGTCCTACAATGTGTTTCAGTAGTTATTTCAATCAATTAGAGATGTATGCAGAATTTTGCCATAAATAACATTAATTTACCAATGCATTATACATAGACAAGGTACATCAAAGGCATGCATTCATATACAGTAATTGATGTGACTCTGTCAACGGTCAGTGCATGTGTTCCCAAAGCAATGTTCTGGACTAAAAAGCTACCTCAAAATCCCCACGTTGTACAAGCTTCAAAAAGTTCAACATGTCGTGAACTAGATCACCCATCAAAGACGTGAACAACTTGGCAGCTTCCTCCATTGAGAACTGTCTGGACCCTTCATGCAGAGAGATGTTCCATTGTCTGTGATTCTGTCCCACAACCACAGGCAGTGTACTGGAATGCTTCCAGGTAGCCCACTTCTGCAAAGAAAAACCTTAGCTCCGGTGATTCTAGGTCTCAATCTGTTGAAACATCGCCATTCAGTCCAAGAGGAGCAGCCCCAGGTGGAAGATGCTATCACTGTTCAAGACAATAGATGTTACTTGGTTGATAGCAAGTCTTTCTTCCAGCAATGCAACTCTATTAAGCTCCTTAGCGACTGAGTCAAGGGTAGGAATGTCTTGCGAAAAATCTCTCGGAGTTAGGTGGTTGGCAGCTGGTCTCTGTCGGGACAGAGCCAGCTCCAGTAAATACGACAGCTACGATCTTGCATGCTCGACCTACAATATTAGAGAGTATGATGGGCATTCCTGCTAAAATGTATATACGTTCTCCATTGGTGTTGGACGAAGACATGTTATGATAAGCCGGCAGGAGGCATTTAATGCTGAGTCGAGTTTATTGCATGGATTGACCTTTTCCCATACAGGGGCATTGTTGCTCCACCAATGGGCAGACCAAGAGATGGTCCACTGTCTGTGGTGCTATTCCACAAACACAGGTAGTGTCTTGATATGCTTCCAGGTAGCCTCACTTCTGCAAGGAAACCTTAGATCGGCCAATTCTGGTTTCAATCTGTGCGCAATCGCATTCAGGACCATGGGGAGTCATGCTCCAGGTGGAAGATTCTCACCAGGTTCAATACCAGTAGATGTAACTCCCTTAACTCTTAATGAGACTGATTCCAAGAGGTTGGACTTTGCTCAAAAACTCTGATATTTAAGCGGGTGAAGCAGGGCTCGGTCCGGACATAGTGTTTCAATTAGATACTTGGCAGCTTACGCTCTTGCATGCTCGCTACACACAATTGGAGCAATTCCTGCTAGGATGATACGTTGTCAGTTGATGTTATTGCAGTGAGATACTTTTAATCTTGCGTCTTCTTGATGTGGGTCTTATAAGAAAAAGTGCGGTCCCAACTCCTAGGTAGACCGGGTTATCGCAGTGCTCCAGGGGTGTTCCAGACCAGGTTACTTTAAGCTGACGTTTAGCTCCACGGTTGCGTAGATGGAAAGCACACACCTGTGTCTTGGACGGATTTGCACGTAGGTGGTTTCCTCATAGTAATTAGGAGTTCATCCAAAGCTTTGGAGAGTCTCTCTTCAACAAGTGCGAAGTCTGCATCTTGTGCGCTGCGCTGATTCCAAGATGCATAGATAAAACGACAGGTTCCTGCACTCCTAGGTTGGTCGTTGGTATAGATGTTGAACAGGAGAGGTGCGAGCACACTCCCTTGTGGTAGTCCATTCTTGAGCCTACTTCATCAGTTCTTCGCTCCTAGCTGAACAAAGAACATCCTGTTTGCAAGCTACCAAACAGCTATATGGTGGCGTAGTCTTCAAGAGGACTAGAGTGGCAAATACTTGTAATGAGAACTTTGTGAGTTGGTCAATAGTTATGTATAATGCGGTATGTTATGTATTGTTACTAGATTTATAACAGATTGATAGTGATATTGCTAATGACTGGCAATGGTAATTCATGGGCAAAATGTGCATAAAATATTGAAATAACTACTGAAACACACTATAATTGTAGTGCAAGAATGGATCATCAGATATTCTGTATGAAAAATAAGTGGTTTAAAACTATATAAAGTGAGGTAGTAGTATCCTTTGTTGTCAGATCTAGGAGCAATTTCCCATAAACCCAAGGAAAGGGTCCACTCTATGATTTTTTGTCCGGGTGGTTTAACAGTTCGTAGGGATTAGACATATGAAGTTCAAGTGGCATAGATTAACACTTAAACTGTCCATGATGAAGTGCTAAAAGTGGGTAACAATGGCGTGTTATTTAGGATATATGCCAATAGGTTTATTAAAATAGAGGGCCATGAATTCATTTTGGATTGTTTTACAATCAAACGACTCATTGAAATGATGTTTCTTTAACAAGTGTGGATAGAGCCGAAACTATTTATGGCGCAATTTTCAATGGCGGCATTTTGTTATTCAAAATTTACTGCTTATGTTGTCACCTGGAAGCTTGCATACGTAAATACATGACAGTTTATAGTTATATTGAGCAATAGTGTAATTATAAAATTTAGAGAGTGTAAAGTTCATCCATATGATACTTGAATGTTGGAAGTTAAAATTATTTCAAAAGTTACGAAAATGGCGGCATTTTGGTTATGCAATTCGGTTTAATGAAGATGTAGGTATTTGATTAGGATGGTTATCCATTATCAAAACATCTCATGTTAACATTTTTTTACCAAAATAATCCTTCTACAATACAGGGTGTGGCTGAAACCAGTTATGGAGCAATTGAATGGCGGCCATTTTTGTCATGCAAATTAGCAGGCTTAAGATACTACTTTGGAAAGTCTCTCATGCAGAAGAAATTATTTAGTTGAAGTGTCTTAACAAGTTGGTAGTACTCTCGTTGCCTCTCTATATGGTACCCATAAGTCAAATATTCACCTCGTGGCCCAAGCACTATAGTTGCTAGGTGCATACTACTTACAACAATGTACTTAATATCAAAAATAATGTAGGCATGAAATAAAAAGAATTAACAAAATTAAAATGTAAATAACAGTTGACAATAAATGAAAGAAAAATTATTTTAAAACAAAATGAAAACAAAGAAAAGACTATGCAAATGAAAAACAATAAAATACGAACAAAAATAGATTAAAAGAAATCAAAAAGATATCGAAATAAAAAAGAGATAATAAATCAAATAAAAAATATTAAAAAATAAAAATAAATACAACCAAAAATAAAATAGATTAAAAATAAGCAAAGGACAAAATAAAAATAAATTCAAAAGTCGCTAATGAAAAGAACCAAAAACAAAACGACGAATAAATAAAAAAATACAATATTTTAAAATATAAAACATTGAATAAAAAACAATTTGCAAATGATTATTAATACACTACTAAAAAACACTTATCAAATTAAAGGCAATAACAAAAATCCTATAAATAAAAATAAAATGAATAATAACAAACAATGGTAATAATTAAAACAAAAGACATTTAAAATTACTAAATAAACTTAAAACAAAAGCAATAATGATTTCCCAAAAAAAAAACCAATACAATGTAGATCATAATTCCCATTTGAGTAAATAAATTACATGATTAATTGTGCTGCTAGAAAATAAAGTGGTAGAAAATGTGTAAATAAACATTTTTGAGCCACTCAAACTTAGAAGGTCCGACCTCTAGCCCTATGATGAAAGCCATCAATCCCCGCGCAGGGTCACGTGACATTTCAACACAGCCGGGCGGCAGCTTTTTGTCGTGTATGTAGCCTCTGCAGTGAAGCTTCACCGACATACACGGCTGCCGGGCAGATAACAACCGGCGTGTATAAAAAGTCTTGCCTTTGGCAAAAGCTTGCTTAGCACAATCTGCATAAAAAACAACTCATTCGATACGGTACGCTGAAAGCGTGGTGTCTCGCGTTGTGCAGTGATCTTACTTTTGATTTCCTGGGGCGCACTTTGTAAGATTGTTTTGGCCAAAGGAGATTCGCACGACGGTCGTGCGGAGACGAACTGTTCCATCTATTCGATACGATCATTCGTTCGGAGAAGAACGCTCTCGCTATTCACACGGCACGCTGACGTACCATACACGAACAAAATCATGCAGGGCTGTCAAAAAGCCTGCCCACTGACTCATTACTAATCTTGATCCCTAACACTGCAGGCTGTATAGTGTGAGGACTTGCCACAGATCACAATAAACCACAAATTTCATCATACTTGCACTTCCATAGACCACAAAATACCACAAAATTTGATTGTGGTCTTATATTGTGGTGTAGCTTAGTAGTTAGATAAAATCATAACTTACCAAATTGGAGAACTCATCATATACTACAATATACCACAGTAATAAACAAAAAGCTGCACCATAGGCCACAATGTACACGGGCTTGCCAAGAGAAGTTGCGGGACCCAAAGGGGAACCTTGGTGTTATAGGCTTACATGGAGCGGGTCGTGTGCGGGATGTACGTGAAGTACCACACTATATGTAAAATGCTAAGATCAAATACCACAAACTACCACAAAAATATTGGGTTCTGTACTATCATATAACACAATATACCTTGGGTGCTTTTTGTGGTCTAGAGCCTTGTTAGGATAGAGGTTTTAGAGTAGACCTACTTGTTCATTGTGTTATATTCTTTTTCAGTTCAAGTCAAAAAAATAACGTGTTTCACTTCCTGATTGAAATTCTTCAAGTTTTTTATTTTGTAAATTTTCAGTATAATTTGATCTGTGAAAGATATTCTGAGTTGTAACTTATTGACACTAAAAACTTTAGGTTTCTGTAACACTTTGTATGGTTTGAATTTAGCATGAAGCGCATGGAAAAATTGAATTTCACCCCCGATCGGGACTGACACCGTATGAAATTGATATAGGTTTAAAGTCTGGCACTTTCAAACCTAGGGGAAGTCGGTGATGTGCCAAACAGGTTCTTGGGTAAGAGGCAGCCAAATTGCCATAAATTATAATTGCCGCTTTCTCCTTGGACTCTGAGGGCAGTAGCAAAGTTTGTGGTGCGTGTGTGTGGGGTGATGGTCCTTCAGGGCCACGTGGCCCAGTGACATAGGTAGCTGTGAGTCTGCAGGGGGCAAAAAGTGCGGTCAAAAGGGGAGGAAGTCAGTCATGAGGTATTCATTTGAATTATGCCCCAAATGATGGTTAACATTTACATACAATTCCGAATAAACTTCACCGTAAAACCAGAGGGCGCCAGGGGGTGGAAAGGCCCTCTCCGGGAGTTTCAAAATTAAGGAAAAACAGGTAAACCCTAACCCTGACTCGGTTTCTAGCCGGAGGAACTGCAGAGAGTGAGGGAAGAGGGACACGAAAAGTCGCAAAATTCGGGTGGGATTCTAACCAGGGGCCCTTTGGGGCCATGAACCGGGATAGCATGCATACACGGTGTCGCTGGCCGGCCAGCGATTTTCGTGCCAGATGAGTCTCTGGGTTTGATGACGATCGCTACTTTCGGACTAGTGCATTTTTCTCAATTAACCAGTGAGTTTTGGTGGCTTTAGCTGTGCTAGGGTTGTATAGGAAAAAAGTGCCTTAAATAATTTCCCCAACCCTGACGTCGGTTTCAGCCTAATCTCCCGGGAGGAACTGTATATGTGTAGTGGTGGAAGAGGGGAAACAAGAAAGTCCAAATTCGGGTGGGATTCGACCCAGGGCCTCTTTGGGCCCAGACCCATGACCGGGATAGCACGCTCGGGCGGTGCGGCTGGCCCGGCCAGCGATTTTGTGCCCATATGAGTATTGGTTTGATGACGTCATCGCTACTTTCTGGAATTAGTGCATTTTTCTCAATTAACACGTATTGAGTTGTGGTGAGCTTTAGCTGTGCAGGTGTTAGTATATGGAAAAAAAGTGCTTAAATAACTCCTAACCCTGACGTCGGTTATAGCCGATCTCACGGGAGGAACTGAAGGGAGTGAGGGAGATGGGAACAAAAAAGTCGCAAATTCGGGTGGGATTCGGAACCCAGGGCCCTTGGGCCCCAGCCCAATGACCGGATAAGCATGCTACAGCGGTGGTCGCGGCCCGGCCGAGATTTAGTGCCCAATGGTACTTGTTGGTTTGATGATGTCATCGCTATCTTTCTGGACTTAGTGCATATTTCTCAATTAACACAGTTTTGGTGAGATTTAGCTGTGCTGGGTTAACAATAAATGGTGAAAAATAGGGGTTTTTACATGAGGAATAATGACATATGTTTGCCACTCCTATGATTGTCGCCTCAAATGTCATGCAATTAAGAACATATTTTGTGCCCTAGACATGTTTGTCAAAACCTCACACATCAAGTGATGTATAGGTCATATTGAACTACTTTTTCACAATGAGATAATTATGTTTCATATTGCACATATCTCCGAAAAATACACCATGTTCCTTACCACCGATGGATAGCACTTACACAAATACCAGGAGGTTAAGAATGGAGAAACAGGTATTTCGGGATACTCGTGCAAATTGGTGCCTTGCCATAGGGCGAACATAACATAAACCTAGCCAAAATTGCAAATAAATGAAAACAAAACAAAATCATGTTCATCAAAATCTAGAGGCGAATAAGAATCTTATCTGTTAAACTATCATTGTTTATGGAAAATGAATAAAATATGAAATGGCATATTAACCATTTGAAAATTTAACTGCTTTCTGATGGTTAACCACTTCCACATTGCACCAATTTGATATGTTTTACCAAAATTGCAAATCAATGAACAAAACAAAATCACTGCTTCATCAAACTCTAGATGCAGAATAAGAAATCTTATCTGTTAACTATCATTTTTATGGAAAATGAATAAAATATGAATGCATATTAACCATTTGAAAATAACTTGCTTTTATGATGGTAACACTTCCACATTGCACAATTTGATATGTTTTACCACGTATTGTGAAAGGTTTTCACTTTTGCCGGGAAAAGTGATATGACCTCGGATCACTTGTTAACAAAGCGTGTAAATAAAACAAAACACTGACTTATGTGGAGTCAAACGATTCCAAGTTTTTGCTTCTGTTTTCAAAACGAACGTCATTTTGTAAATGTTCGGTTTAGTTTGACAAAATAGTATAGTTTATGACTAATGCCTCCGCTTTAGTTCTTCTCCTTCTCCTCCTCCATACCATCACCTTTTGCCACCTTTTTTTGCCGATATTGCCAAAATAGTACGAAGACCCACTGTCCAAGCTTCACCAGGGTTGTACAACAGTTTGACCTTTACTTCTCGTACCGGTCAATACAGGGTCAAAAACTAAAAAATCTTGAAGCCGTGTTCTTCTACAGATTAGGTGTGTACTGCTGAAAGTTCCGCATGAGCATCGTCATTGGTCATTGGTTACAGGATGTACAACAGAATTATTTATATCGAACTCATTAACATTCAAAATGGTGGCATTACTAAGTAATATGCAAAAATTATATCTCAAAATCGATAAAAATTGGATATGTGATGTCTGTGCAAAGGTGCGGAATAAGGTCGAGTCGAGACGAATAATGTGACAGAATATTGGCCCCAGGGGTCACATGAATGATATGCAAATGAGCTAATTAAAATGCAAAAACGCTATAACTCATACCAAAGCAGATATCGATGTCAAATGTGTTCACAAAAACCACTGGAAAAGCTCTATTACGGTATTGCACAATTTTGGCCCCAAAAGGTCACAAATGGTGGGGCTCATCTAGGGGTTCAAATATAAAGAAGATAATGGACCCTACTAGCTAGTCGTTCTTGGAGGCATCAATGGGAAAAGTGAAGAGTCCACAGTGACCCCGTTCTGTAGCCATCGTTTAAGGCCGGGTTCAAAGGGTCAAATACACAAATATTGGAACTTGCTTATATTGCTAGAATCCCTATGTCATTCTTGTAGGGTTCGAGCCAGATAAATAGTCTTACATGGTATGTGCAACCATCAGGGAAAAACGTGAATCGATGTTCCTTAGGAAATAAGAATTCATACTAGCACCAAATAGGAAGGAACCATGCCACCTTGTAGGTATCAATGAAACTGGGTCATAGATATGGAGTGTCTAGTTAACATTTGTGTCTATGGGGTCATTCCATGCCAAAACACCAAGGTGTGGGAACCCACCCTCTCAGATTTTGTTGAAATTGGCAGTCAAAGTACATTTCATGGGGCCTACATTGAGGAGGTCAAAGGGAAAAAAATTTTTTTTTTCAAATACGAGCTTTCTATTTTGGTAATGTTCGTTTCGTTTGCAATATTAGTTATATTATCGTACTGACCCGATTATAGTCCCATGCTCGAGTAAAATCCCACCCCTAAGTTTTAGGAAAATTTCAGAAAATTCTAAAGATCCGTTTATTATCCCATGCCAAAAAATTGGCCTACACTGACTGCAAAATTCGGAAACCTATCTTCTTCAAACAACAAACCTTTTATCCTTGAATTCCAATGATATGCATTTTCCAAGACACTGAATACGAAATTCCATATTTAATCTTATATTCCATCTCAAGAATGTTTCTAATGACGTCTGGAACCATTAGAGTTTGTGAAAAACATACATTTACGAGTATAGAACACAGCAGAAGACCATGTTTCTGGTTCAACACTCTCAAGGCTTTCTACTTCTCAGACGTGATTCTACAATATTTTTTCTCACTCTTTTTCCATATTTCAGTATAAAAATAATAACATGTCCATAAAAATTATTCAGTTTCATAAATTCATTCATAAAATATTTTTTTGGTGGATTTGTTTTCTGAAACGAAAAGAAGTATTTGAACAAGGCCGTGTGTAGGGTCAGAGGGCATTTGGCAGCAAACCAAATATGGCCGCCGCCAAAACACTGATGGCAAATTGGTTCAGTTTTCGCGACTATTTTTGTTCGTTTTTTGCCGGTTTTTTGCTAAAAAAATCACTAAAGTTACATTATAGTCATGGTTAGTTACATGACAAAAATTGAAATCTACTTCAGAATGAGGGTGGAAACTACGTACTATCGAAAAACAGCATTTTTTCAACGTTCTGAGTCTTCAAAATTCGGAAGTCATGAAGTGGCTGTATTATTGTATGTGGCGAGTAGGCCAACACATTTTCAACTCGGGCTTCGGGCAAGATTCGGGCATTATCCCACCCCCAAATTTCAAGGTATTTTCAGCTTAAAAAAGGGTGGGACTATACTCGGGTCATTACGGTACTATGCCCGCTTTAGTCTTCTCCTCCTTCTCCTCCTCCATACCATCACCTTTTGCCACCTTTTTTGCCGATATTGACCAAAATTAGTCAGAAGAACCACTGATCCAAGCTTCACCAGGGGTGTACACAGTTTGACCTTTGACTTCTCGTACCGGTCAATACAGGTCAAAAACTAAAAAATCTTTTGAAGCCTTGTTCTTCTACAGATTAGGTGTGCTACTGCTGAAAGTGCCGCATGAGCATCGTCTTTCGTCATTGTGTATACAGGATGTACACAGAATTAATATCGGAACTCATTAACATTCAAAATGGTGGCATTATCTAATTAATATGCAAAAATTATATCTCAAAATCGATAAAACTTGGATAGGTGATGTCTGTGCAAAAGTTGCGGATAATGTCGAGACGAATCATGTGACAGAATATTGGCCCCAGGGGTCACATGCAAGATATGCAAATGAGCTAATTAATATGCAAAAACGCTATAACTCATCAACCAAAGCAGATATCTATTTCAAATGTGTTCACAAAAACCACTGGAAAAAGCTCTATTACGGTATGCACAATATTTGGCCAAAAGGTCAAAATGGGGTCATCTAGGGGTCAAATATATAAAAGAAGCTTAATTGACCTACCTAGCTATGTCGTCTTGTAGGCATCAATGAAAAGTGAAGAGTCCACAGTGACCCCGTTCTGTTAGCCATCGTTAAGGGGTCAAAGGTCAACATACACAAAATATGAAACTTGCTTATATTGCTAGAATACCTATGTCATCTTGTAGGGTTCGATGAAAGATGAAATAGTCTACATGGTAATTGTGCACCCATCAGGGAAAACTTGATTATCGATGTTCCTTAGAAAATAAGAATTCATACTAGCACCAAATAGGAAGGAACCATGCCACCTTGTAGGTATCAATGAAACTTGGGCATAGTATCATGGAGCTGTCTAGTTAACATTTGTGTCTATGTGATTTTGAAAAAAATGACACTATTTGGATGAAGGGAAATGATTCCAACAACCAGGGAAAATCAGACTTGTAAATTTGTACAGAATGGTATAACATGCTGAAACGCAATGGTAGAGGGTTATATCCCACTACCACAGATTCGATCTGTGTACCTTTTTGCATCCCCACAATCAGTGACAATGCATCAGAATATGATAATCAAATCAGACGGATCAGCAATAAATAAGGTGTATGGCACGGTAAATAAAACCCGGAAATAAAATAAGGTGTTTTTTTCGGCCGGTGACGAAATCAATGTTGTGCACCTATGTATGTTTATTCATCCATTCAGTAGTCTCATTCTCATTGGGATAAGGGATATACGATATACGAAATGGCTGGCAAATGAGACTACCAACGAAACGTCACACATATTTACATTATTAATCGATAGGTATTCCAATCTGGATTTTACGAAAATATGTTTCAAGGGGCTGTGTTTGTCAATATTGCAACATGTTACATGTAGTGCAGAATGTATGGCATACAAGCTTTCGGCAAGCATCTGGCAATACGAAAACAGGACTTTGTCACTGGTCGGAATCTTACGTGCCTTGAAATTTGATTTAACTTTCACATCCTAAATCCTGTTGTTGCTAACACTCTAAAAAATAATTCCATAGAGAAATCAAGTAATATTCGAAGAGTAAAAAATAATGAAGAATGTGGGACAAAAAATTTGTAAGACCAATCACACAATTTTGGCATGGCTCCTCCGTTTAAGTAAATGGCATTATGATAATTTTATGTACAGGAGTCATGCCCAGCAGGACTAACCTACAGACACTTTTTGCACATGTACACACCCATATACATACACACCCACATAGCACATGTGTACAATACCCACTCATGCTCTACAATACCCAGCCCACATATGCCATGCACTCGTGAACACACACACAACCGGCACACGCGCGCACAGCTGCACACACACTCGGCACACGTGCACACACACTCATCAGTCCTGTTTGATACGACCTGCACTTCATGTCAGTAGGCCTATTCCATGCTAACATATCCAATCCAAAATTGAATTATGTCCAGAACATAAAAGTGTGATGCAAATTATACATTTGTTTTCACATCATATGGACCTTGGTAATTTATGAAAATTGCATTAAAAATTTATTTCCAAAATTGCATTAAAAATTTATTTCCAAAATGGCAAAATTGACAAAACTTGCAAAGAGCAAGATAATTATTCAGTAAGAGTTATCCAAATGTGGTTTTCTTTTTTCAGTGTGATCTGAAATTGGCTTTAAGTACACCTTAATTTGAAATAAGGATTTTTTGTAAAATGTTTTTCTAAAATTTATCAACATTTTAATTCCAATAGGGGTCCATGCAGGGGGTATAACAGGGATCACTTGTCAGAGGGGCAAATTCTCTCTTTTGAGGCAGATTTCAAAGCTCTCATTAGGCAGTTAAGGTGAAAATAAGTGTCTGCATCCGTGGGTTTAAAATGTATTGTATGTGAA
>JAMKCH010003735.1:0-35882 GCA_023653785.1 Ophioderma brevispina
AGGGGTTCCTTTCAATATGTGGATGATGCCAAAGGTCATGGACAAGGTCAAAAGTCTTTGAGGTCATTTTCCTACTGCTATCTTAACCGGGGGGATCACACAAGATCACATAACGTACTGTATTTTAGTGGTTTGATACATGGTTGTATCCCATTGTTCGACAGCCACAGTCTTCCAATTTCGGTCTGTTTATTGCAGAATTTTGAAATTAAATCTTGGCAAGAAAGGGTCAAATGTGCACCACACAGGCATTTTAAGACAAATTTAGACAGATAAATGTAGTAAACAAACCCAAGAAGCAAAACGCATTTTAAAAAAATTGTATTTTCCCCAGAATTTGTCATCAAATCCCACAAGATGGCAATCAATTTCAACCATATTTTACGGTAGAATTATTTGTCTAAAAAAATATCATTTGGGCTCATTTACATTTTAAAACTATAATTTCGCGGTTCCCGGCTTTCGCGCCTCGCTATATTCAAAGAATAATAACTGTTGGCCCGCCCCCATGACCTTTGACCCTGGCACATGACCTTGATCTCATCAACATAGGAGGGATCGCAGGTGAATGTATAAACAAATTTTGGTTCCAATTGAACTTCAAGTTTCAATTAGACAATTTTACTTTTAAGCCCATTTTTTCAACTTGACCTCACATGACCTTGACCTTGAACAACATGGACCTTTGACCTCATCCACTCATATGGGGATCCCATTGTGCCCCTATGACAAAAGTTCGGTTCCAATTGAAGTTAACTTTTCATTGAGTAAATTTAAAAAAAACTTAAAACAAGTTGTGACACACACTAACACACACATCCACAACAAACACATCCACACATTACACACGCACAACGGTTGCTAAGTGTCCTGCCAGCTATAGCTGGCGGCCCACAAAAATAAACTTTTCTAGGATATCGGATTTATTTTTTTTGTCTAAAAATCAAATTTTCGAGTTCAGGAAGTACAAAAATAAAATGTACTTAAAAATGGCTCAATATCAAAATGTGCATCACCTACTGAAACAACTTTTTGTGGGCCGCCACTATAGCTGGCAGGACCACTTAGAGATCCGTTGTGCGTGTGTAATGTATGGTTGATGTTGTTGTGGTATGTGTGTGTCACAAATTGTAATTTTTTTTTAATTGAACCCAATTGAAAAGTTTTAACTTCAATTGGAAACCACACTTCGTCATGGGTGCCAATGGTCTATCCCTCATATGTTGATGAGGTTCAAAGGTCATGGTGAAAAGGTCAAATGTCATGTGCGTCAAGTTGAAAACTGCTTAAATGTAAAATTGATCTAAATTGAAACTTGAAGTTCAATTGGAACCACTTTATGTCATAGGTGCACCAGTGCATCCCTCGTATGTTGATGAGATCAAAGGGCACGTGCCAGGGTCAAAGGTCGGGGGGTCAGCCCACAGCTTATATTCTTGAATAACGAGCGCGAAAGCCGAGAACCCGAAATTCTAGTTCTTTTTAGGCCTTATGTCTAATATCTGCAGTAAGGCATACATAACATCCTAGGATAGAGTGTTGCACAGAGAATTGTTGTTGAGTGCCAAAATCCTCTAGACAGGGCACAGCTTAACTTTATCTCCATCTCTGTTGTTTGTTACCTCTGTTTAGATTAGAGATCTGTGGTGAAGTTTTGGGATAACATTGCTTGGGGGTGAAATGTCAGCTGTCTTTAAAGGGATGCAAGGAGATTTTCTTGGAGGATAAAGGCATTTCTTGAAATTTGCTCTTGATTGGTTAAAAACACTACGGAGAATGCTTCAAAGTTTATATACATAAGTAGAAAAAGAAATCAAAACAAAGTTTTTAACACTTGCCTGCTTAATCGCCCTATTGATAAGCATGGTTGGATTTACTGTAATGCTGCTCAACAAAAAATAACAAAATCAATCTTCTTACTTAATTAACCCAGGTGTGTGTAATACATTGGTAAGCATTCCATAATCAACAAAAAGCAGTTTAAAAAAATCTAAAAGAAGACCCAATATGACATTAGATGACCCTATTTGAAATGAATTTATAAACATCTGGCCCGCCATCTAAATACAGCCAACTATCTAGAATTGTAGTTCATTAAAACAAAATTGATTTTTGCCCAAATCTCAAATCGGAGAATGTGTCCAGAACATTACATGTAATGCACCCTCAAAGACTCCAGAAGACTCTTATAGGATAAATATTTCGTTAGGAACATAGTTGGTTGTGACTACGATATATTACCTGCTATTTAACCTAATTATAAATTGTATGGATAATATGACATGATGCTGTAATTAACCGTCTTATTATGGTGAGAAGTATCAATCTAATTCGGCCACAAAATTGAACCACAAAAAATATATTTTTACCCGGGTCTGGTACATATGGAAAAAGACGCCTTTATTTTTGCCTTTGTGTTTGTCACCCCGCCAAGACGTAAAGCTTTGGTTTTAAAATTTAATTTCACTTAAAGAAAGCCCTACTTCATTTTTAAATATTGTGCCAAAAATTGTCCTCAAGACCCTCAGAATTGTGTCCATCAACTTCGTTGGATGTGTGTTGACTTCGAAGCCATTATTCATTAAGAATACATTTGTGCAAAGCAATGCTGAGCAAAACAATACCTGGGCCCTATTCATCACCTCTGCATGCTCAGTGCTTTGTCCACTGCCATTAGGCAGGCAGTTTTGAAATTGTAATATATCAATGTTTCTCTTAGAGAAAATGCCGCTTACCACTGCACATAGAACTGGAGCATATAGGACTGATTTCAACGAATGATAAACCCCATGCCATATGACAGGCAGGAGACAGTGAGCATTAAAAATTGGCCCTTGTCCCAAAAGCAGCTATCCCTTCCCTCCACGGTGCCTTCACCCATGGTTTGAGCTTTCTCTTGATGAATAAGATCAACAAGTACCGCAAGAAATGCAAGCAGGTCAATTGGCAGGCAAGAGGGTCAAGTCGTGTAGCGAAGAGGGCCCTCTTTTTTGCGGTCAGATGTCTGGCGCAGAACACCTGGCAGCTGTGGATCCGAGACTATCAGTCTATGTCACTACAGGATGATTTCATGTGGGGTTTAATCTTCTTTAGTTAGCTGGCCCTAATGTGGCAGTATGGTGAATCTAGGTTTTCTTGTCTTCTTTGATTTTTTTTTTGTTGGGGATGACTTTTGGACTGGGCGTTAGTCACGGACCCTGGCCCAAAGTGATGGAAGCGGGACAAACCAACTTCGTTTTTGAAGGCCAAATTTTTTCACAGGGTAAAATTGAAGGCTTTTTTCAATGTTATAGGAATAAGTTCAATGGTTCTGACGTCTTGTGAGAGCTTAGTTAAAGACAAGTTATATTTGAGATAGAGTATTGTTAGCCTCTGCTGTGGTGTCTATCGGTCTAATTCATACGGGTGACAGCATTATTTTTAGTATCTAACACGATGTGCAGCCAAGTGTTTTTGCACTAAAATAGCTGCTGTCGCTGTGTGATGATACCATCGACACGGCAGAGTCCTAAACAATACCTTTATTCTCAAGCTTTACAGAACACCTTTTAGTCAAATAGAAGCTTTCGTACCATGTTACTACTAAAATCATGGTAGATTATTTTTTTATACAAACTACCTATGGCTTAGATTGGCCCGAGCAGTGTGTATGCATATCACTGTAACGTGTGATATTGTCTCATATTACATGGCTAGGAACCAATGAAATTGCATAAACAATGTCTCGTGTTTAAGAATTTTTTATCAAAGTATGGGTTGAATCTCAGTTGGGGTCAATTTCCTTTCAGAAATGTGGATTTGAGTCAGATAGAAGGGGGAGGCTGCTCTGACAAATTTTTGCAAGATGTACTTAGATAAAACCCTAATGCTTCTTTTACATAAAGAGACACTGGCACATTTGAAAAATAGTGCGCCCTCAAGATTTTTCAAAATCAATATTTTTGCATGGTTGTAAAGCTTTTATATACATTAGCCCTCACCTGAAATGACTAAGACCAAATCCGCGTCCTTATGGGTAAACAAACGATTTTATAATTTGTCGCCGGCGACATTAATTCAGCAGACAACGGAAATGGCCTTTAACACAAGAAAACGCACGCCTTATGCATGTTTCCACGGCATGCACCCTGTTTCACCGGTCTGTGACTTTTGTGGTTTTAATATCAATGAGTAAGAGTCTATGATATTCATGTAATATACACATTTGTTGATTAAAGTTATGAAAAACTTTCAAAGTTAGCCTACAAATTACCTGGATGTCTTTAACCTCTTATTAACGTCCCTATCTGTTTTTGAGTATGTTATTTTTATGTGTAAAATGTATCTCTATTCTTCCAATGGCCAAGACTATCATTTGAGAGCAAATTGAAGAAATTTCATATTTTGTGAAAATGTGCCAGTGCCGCTTTAAACACAGTACAACACGGGAAAAGGAAAAGGTTACAATAACAAAGGCAACAAAATGCAGTTCATGTGAGGTGATAATGTATGCATAAAATTGATCAATGTTTCAGCAATGCCTCAGTATCCAAGAACACAAGAGAGAAATGATGTATTGTACACTGTGGTTAATAATTTACCAGCAGAGTTATGCACTATGCATGATCTTTGCTGGGAAAACAATTGTGCCTACATGCAACCCGCGGCGGGCTTGGGAGTATTATCATTTTTGGTCATATTTGAGTGGTGTTTTGAGATACAGTTTGCATTTGGTGGACCGGCGTGTATTTCTGATAGTTTGATGAGGCAGTAGGCATTTCCAAGTATGTATCTCACACTTGTAGAGGGAATCTTATTTTACGAGCATAATGCAATGAAGGCCAATGGCTAGGTTTAACATACATTGGAATGCACAGTGATGACTGAAAAAGGAAAGTAAAAAGTAACAAATGAAGTAGAAAAAATTGTGCAACTAAGTATAAAAACTGAAAACTGTAATACTAGTTAGGTTGCATGAGAAAGATGCTTTTGTGTGTATACCTGAAACGTGGAAAGAGCAAGTTCGGTCATGTTGTGTAATAGTTTATTTTCTGCTGGTTCTGTTGGGATAGCAAATTACTGGGTTATATGGGCAGCCAGCTAAGCGAGATAAAATGATTCATCCTTTTGAATGTAGGTGTGGGTGTATATGCGAGTGTGTATGTTTGTGTTTGTGTCTGCACTCGTAATCGCTGAAGAATGGGGACATTTGGTTTTCGTGAAAACTGGGAAATCCTTGGTTGTAAAACTTTTGCTATGACACCCCATATTCTAAAATGCAAAATGGGCCTTATTTTCACTCAGGGACTGTGACAATTTTGAGTTTAAACCTGATGTCCCTGGATATATACGAATTGTAATTAAAGATACATGTAATTTTGTGGGCCTGTGATTGCTTACGTGTGTGGTGTACGTGGTACTAAATATTTTATATGATGTTCATGTTTCTGGGATGTGTGGGTGTGTATTGGAAGGTAAGACTATAGGTACCTGGGTTGACGTTTGGGGTCAATAACCAGTATCACTGATACCAAGAATAGTCTTTTAAAAAGACAACCATCGTCACAAAGGATGTTAGTACTTAAGTTAGTGTAAATACTGAGATCATAGGAAACCCTTGTATTAAGAGATTATATTATTATAACCATAGTATATATTTCCGTTCAGGCATCAACCTACTCATGCATCAACCTTTTTTTGTAATTTTGAAATACCTGGGTTTGGAAACGCCAGCGTTACGCCATATCCATTTCATAAATGAGTGCCCTCCCCTGTTATGACTGTTCACACATCAAATTTGGAACGTTGTGGGTAGTTTAGCAACCATATAGATCATAAATCGTTTAACCAAAGCCCATTGCACCTAGATTACAAATTCAAACTTACAGGAAAACAGATTTTTAAAAACAAATCTGTCACTATATGATGCAATGAAGTATCAACTCCTATGGCACAGTTCAATAGTTCATTCACAAGTGTATTTAGAAAACATACCCCTGATTTTTGTGTATGATATATGATACCTAGAATACACAAGATCAGGTCGTGTTCCATGCATGTACATTGTCCAATACAAAACCCCACTGAACTGTGCCTTGGTTGATGAAGGCATATTGTAACTCATAGTGTGTGTTACTGGGCATTGTACACATATGGTACTCTCCACGACCCATGGGTGTCAATCATCCATTACTGTCAGTGAAACTGAGAAGTTATCCACTGTGATGGGTGGGCTGTCATCCATCAAACGTTTTGTTTCTAGCTACTTAGGCAAATGTAATGAATGTTCCTAGTAGGCATATGACCATGTCCTTAATTCTTAAAATAATTGGAACCAGAGGCCTTTGTACTGCTACATGAGACAACTACCCAACTCTGGTGCATGACGGTGATATTCTGCATTCCTGCAATCATTTGCTTGCTGCACATATGCTGGGGTAACTTGCGATGTTGTTGTGCTTTTTAATCCACGTCGACGTTATACCATCTTCGATGAAAAAAAAATGTTTAAGGGTACATGCATGTATGCATAGGCAGGCAGGCCAGTCAGTCAGTCCTTTTGTATGACTTACTGATAACAAGGAAAAATTCTGGAAGTTTTTTATATGAATGGACATTCTTAGATTTAAAATGGGTAATGATCATTTGGTCAGTCTATGACTGTTGCTCCAAAACGTGAAAGTCAGTTTTGTCTTATTTTGGTCCATACCCTAAAAGTTAGATTTGTCTTATAACATGAAAGGTAATTTGGTCTAATTTTGCACCAAACTTGAATGTTTAGATCGGTCCATATTTTGACCACCCCATTACAAGAAAATCAAATGGGTTTTATTTAAAGTGGGATGTGGCTTTGACATTCGAGTTGGATTTAGTATTATTTTGTCCGAGAACTCCTTATTTCACAGGACTTTTAATGAGAAATGCAAATTTTGCTTCCCTTCAATAAATTACCCACAATATTTTTATTCTACCATTTAAGAATTGCTCTACAGTTTTCTGATAAAACACACAATCTTACATATGTACCCTTAATACTGTACTCATCAGTAACTACCATTCCCAGCTATTCTCTCAGGCTACTCGAAATTAGGCTTTGTAGCTTGTGACAACCCAGATGTGATGCGGAAATACCATTCTACTTGTTATTTTTTTTTTGTGGCATTAATTTTTCACAAGAATCTCCTTCTGGCATCACAAAATATGTTTTCGTTAGTTTCTCTTTAAAGACATTGTTCGTCTAATAAAAGTATGTTAACCAAGACATTTTAGGTATACATAAAATTACTTGCATTGACATTTAAGGCAGTTTGTTTTACATTGTGAGACAGAAGATTCAGTTGACTTCTCAAAAGAAACATTTTTGTCAAAAATATTTATCAGGTTTTTAGTATTTATTGAATTTATTAAATGAAAATGTGAAATTCCTGAAATGGTTTTCAAAATGTAATGTGCGCAGCTCATAGGAAACAAGATTGTTTTTTTAATAGTCGTATTTCATGGAATGAAACTATCATGAATCGTTCCCACGCAAGATGGTTGTGAAAATTGCATGCCTATGAATAAACGTTGCTTTCAACTAGGCAAGTCAATCCATCAATTTAATTTTTCAATGCACGTACGCTAACTACCACACATTACGCATTTCAATTAGGCCTCTGAAACAACCAGAAAAAACTCCAAAATTAAGTGGGTGATTTATAGACCTAAAATAATGTGGGGGAGATTAAAGAAATTATTAGGAAAATTTGGAGGAGCGAACCCATCACTGGAATATTAAACTACGACCTATTTACCAACTGTGCAAAAAGATTGCTTTTGGTTGCACAAATAAAGCCCTCCATTTTGATCAAAAATCCCCGGTGGAATTCATTCACAATGTCTGAAAGTTTCTGAGCAGTCAATAAGGCAACCCAATTCTGCTTGTTATGATTGAGTCTTGTTTAAAGGTGCCTTCAGTGGTTTTAGCATCTTCATTTTGTTATGATTAGATGAATATTCTTCTAAAGGATAGCACATCTGTTTAACCCCACAAAAATGAGGTGCACCCAAAATACATATTCATTAGGCCTGTGAGAGTTCAGCTTTTCAGCTGATTTCACCTTTTTATGCTTTCAAAAAGTCAAATTTATTTTTTTTTTCTTTCACTTTCAGCTTGTTTTTGACCTCTGTACCCATTTTTTTTTATATAATTCAGCTTTTTTCAGTTGCTTTTTCAAACCCTAATCACAGGTCTGATCCATGTCCAAGATCATATAGGGCACAATTTTTGCAAGTGAAACACTTTTGTTCTCGTTCGATCCTGGAGTCAATGGTGGTGGCCAAACCTTACTCAAAGTGGCAAAACCCAAAATGAATCAAATTAGGTAGAGCATTACAAATTGACTTGATGTGACTTGATGAATGACAGAGTGCTAACGGTGCCAATTTCTTGGCGAAATTGCTGGAGGAAATAGACGGCTTTCCAGTCATTTGTGAAATTAATCATTTAGTATATTTCCCACAAATATGAATCTCGCCAGTGTCAGCACCAGGGGGTGGGGTGGGGGGATTTCCCCCCCCCCCCCCCGCTATTTTTTTCCTTGCATTCAGTCTCATTCAGTGAAATTTTAGTCAGGGTCCAAAGGTTGCAAAAAGAGATTTTGAGGCATCCATGTAAGGTGCCATATGTAATGATTTCATATAGATTAGACACTCAAGAGATTTCTTACCTTGTACTTAGGAACAGTAATGTCTTAAAGTCAAAACAAACAATGATTTTTATATGCTTATATTTCAATATAAAAAACATAGGATGAATTTCCTATTTGCTCCTCTAGGAAATTAGAAATTTCACAATTTTTGTACCAAAGAAATAATTCTCAGCTTAATCCTTTCAGATGGGGATGTTTTTCATAGAAAGCTTTACACATTCGTGCAAAAAATCGAATTCACATTTTTTAGGGACATCTGAAATCTCTCATTGCACCTTTAAGCACATGTTTGCATCTATGACAATCTGTGTCACAAGTTTGAGAAGCAAGACAAATTTGATCTCTTTTGGTGAAATTTGATCTTGGAGTGGCTTTTTAATCAGGGTCTCTGCTTTTAAGTCCCCTTTTTGGGTCATTCCGCCATTGCATGAACCTAGTCTACAAAGCTTAACAATCGCGTCTATTTGAACATTATTAACATCCCGCACCTTACAATAGGCTTCATTATGCAGTACGCAATCACCACGTATGAAAAGCGAATGTCAATAGGCAAAATTTACGATGATGTTATGATCTTTTACTCCGCCCAGCCTGTGTTAAATGAACGGAAAAGGCTTGCAGATTACTTATATAAAGGCACTTGCAAATTGGACAAATTCAGAAAATTGGTCAATTGTAGAAATTGTTTTATGATAGGTTCGGTTAGAACCTTTGAACTACTTAAGAAATATTGTATTGTGGCCAGGAACTTAAAATTGGTGACACGGTGCTACTTCAAAGTTGTTGTTCGTAAATGTGCATGAAAAAAAAAACACTTTTTCTTTGTTTTTTCAAATTAACCTATATAATATTTTCAAATTCTTAAGATGTGTGTTCCTTTAGGATTGCAACGACATCTTACTTATTGTTGAGTGGTTCGTCTAAATTTTTAACATTTCAAATGGTAAACTCCTATTGGCTGCTGCAACTGTCAGTCATTAATGTGGCGAAGTATTAATTGAAAATGGCCAAAAGATGGAGCTTTGCGTTATTATTGAACATCTGTAACACTTGTGTCTAGTGCCAAGACTGAATTGAAGGATTGTGTCCCTGATGGACTAAAATAATCCCTCGATGAAGTCTTGACACTAGACTATAGTTGTGTGTGGTATATTACATGGAGGAATAACCCTTTTTTGCATAATGACACAATTTTGATACGTGAAATGCACTTTACCTCATTTACTCAAGGTTTCTGCATCCATATTGAATACTTGATAGTACTGGTGGACCTTTATTGCAGCAAGTTCACTGGTTTAATGATAAAAGCAAGTATTCATTTTGCAATATCTCATTGACCTTTTTTGTGCCTGAACATAATCTGCATTTTGCTTGATATTTTTTGTTGTTGAATAAAGTGGATTTAAACCAAATGGATTTGTGGACTTCTGTATATGTATCACCATGTCTACAGATTTCTAGCTGGACAAAAAGGCAAATTTGAGAACCCATGGAAGTTCAAGATATAGTTGAGAAAGTAAAAATTTGGTGATAAATGTACCACAATCTTTTGAATTTTTGCTGAAAAAACTATTTCTTCTGTTATCCTAATTTGGGTGTTGTTGCTACTGTTGAGAGTTGCTATTTAGAGATGCTGTTGTATCCAGTAGCTTCTGGTAATTGGTGAATAAGCCTTGGAATGGGTTGAATGCATAAAGTGATAAATACAAGTAATTCCTTTTAATGATCTCATCTTCAAAATTACTACCAAAAAAAATCAACTTACAATTTATAAATGACATAACATTGTTTGTGAGGGAGACATTCGATATTATGAAGTGAGCTGGGTTTTCTGTGCATGCAGATAGAAAATTAAGAGAGCTATAGTGATGATTTTATGGTGCGATTGGTTCCCCAGTTTTTGTCTGCTTCCAACTTGTCCACACTCCCTCCCTGATCATTTTCCTTGGCATTGCTGATGATGGGGATATTGTTTCTCAATACTGATCTGCTGGTCATTCCAGCAGCTGGGGGGAGGGTGTGTTCCGGCACTGTGTTCCCAGCAGGGTTCCCACTTAGGTTTTTAACTTGAAGTCCACTGGACCCCATAATTTCCAAATGTTCAGAATTATCTGGTCCAGTGGAATATTTTGTGGTTCCGAGACCAGCCTTCCAAATGTTTTTTATGTAGTACTACTAATCAGGACTTATCAATTTCCAAATACATGGTGCATAAGATTTCCTGATTTCTATTGTGCTATTTGGTCAAACTTTTGAGGTATCATGTTTCCTTATTTTAATATTAACAAGTTGTTTTTTTGTCAGACAATACAAATAGTATAAATAGCCATTGCAATATTGTGAATTTGGTTTTCCCACAATAAGCACTGTTTTGAATGCTGCATTTAGCAGAAATAATGTCTATAAATTTTACATTTGAGGTTTCGAAAAAAATTGCCTTTCAGAGGCATATAATTATTGGGTCCAAGTGGACCTCATTTTGTTACTCAATCTGAATTTATCGTGTCCAGTGAAAATTCTGCCTGTCATTTGACACCAAAATCCTACTAAGCGGGAACCCTGGTTCCCAGGTTCGACCCTCGTTTGGGCCTGCGATTTCATGTGCGTTTAGTTTCCAATCCATACTTAGCCTCGCAGGTTTTCTCTGGGTACTCCCGTTTCCTCCTGCTTCTAATAATATGATAAATAATAGTGTAATGTAAAAAGTGAATTGAAATATCTTTGTGACACTAAAATAACACAATATAGCGTTGGTGTGTGTTACGAGACGAGTACTCAAGGTCAGAAAAGTAACCTCCCGTGGTTCATAAAACAAAATTCACAATGACGATTTGTAAGAAGATTGACTTGACCAAGATGTAAATTCAAAGTAATGATTTTAATACATAAATTAAATCACACAATATACACAATTAACAATGCACAAAAATTATTATCTATATTTCTTACCTATTTAAAAATCAAATTAAACACACAACCTCTCAACATCTCAATTACACAATAGTTCACAGTTCTTGTTGGGTGCGCACCAGTCTCTTGTAGAATCAGATCCACATAAATCTTGGCGACACAATAGCAATTCTTGCTGGTACAGTTCAACTAGTTTCGCGAAATCGCAAAAGTCCTTTTGGTCTAGACCGGCCGATTAATTTGTGAAGTTGTAGACTTGAAGAACAACTGGAAGTATAACTGCAACTCGGTATTTGTCCATTATCAGGTCACTCAGTGCGTTAAAGGTGAACGTCACTGGTAAAGAAGCAATGTCCTGCTGGAAGTTCAATGTTAACCTTTGTTTTTCCAAAGGCATCAAATTTTGAGCAGCTTTGAACAACTTTCTAGAATTATAATAAAAAAACATAACATTTTATAAAATCAAATGTTATGAAAGTTCTCCACCTTCTGTTTGAGAGGTCTACACTCGATGAAAACTCTTGTCAACTGGCAAAGAGAAATATCTTGCAGCAGAATTTGTCCTTAGCAAAATTTCCCATGATGCAACACAAAACAAGCGAAGACAAGTCAAAATTTCACAATCTTCTAAGTTCGCTGAAACATGTTTAAAGGAAGTCCACATCCTGTGCTCGAAGTGTTTTGACATAGCAATTACACAAAGTCTATTGTTCATCAACAAGTGTGCAATCTCGCTTCCTATAGGTAACAAAGAACCTCTGTCCACTTCTTAGAATGACGATGATAAGATCACTGTGATCATATTGTCCTTGACTGCGAACATATTCTGACATGTTTTTACTCAGGAAGTCTTCACACACTAGTCCATTTAGAACTACAATCATCGAAAAAAGTTCTTCGAACGCTGCATTTACCGAAGTTCCAATTCGTGCTTGAATTGTGAATGACCTACAAATGTGATTGCTTTTGATTTGAGGATGTAAAATGATGCAGACTAAGGCTCCCCTGCCCCCCCCTTCCCCCGAATCAATGTTGATACAATTTGGCGAACTCAACAAGACATTGACATTTCCCAACATTGAATGGGGGTGCGGGGGAGCATTTTACATGTATAGACAGAAAAGTGTTCAAACATTTTTTTCGAGGATTGTAGGTCAATCAGATAAGTCATGCTTAATGCACAACACATTGCAAGTTTCATATTTTCCAGTTCTCCTCACTCATAATTTATATGATTAAATTTAACATGATTGAATTAATATAATACAGAAAAATAATACAATATTCAGGAGTCTGTCACATGTGTCATTAAATAATAATACCTCGTACTCCAGCAGCTTGAGTTATGATGGTTTAACACTGGTTATTGTTCATAACTATTAGTTAAATTATGAAATCTCCCCATGCATACACATTTTAGATATTGGATCATGTGTTACAGGTGCATTTATAATGAACATATACACTGACATTGAAATGGGACTTACGTTAAAATTTGTAAATAATTATTTTTAACTAGTTTTATGCATAATTTTGAGAAATGTGAACTCTGTAATTTCAGCAGGAAAAAACATTTAAACATTTTAGCCATAAATGAGTATCCATTTCAGTATAAAGTAATAAACCCTCTGCAGCTCTCACCCCCCCCAAAAAAAGTTGGTGATATCATCCCTTCATCAGCAGGTTGAAACTTCTAGAAACACTAATCATTACCTTCCTAGAAACGCTGCATTTTCTGTGCATGTATTGTGTACAGTCAACCTGGTCATAAGGGGATGAGTATGTCTTGAAAAATGAATGGAGATAGCCTTATGGTAAGTGCAGTCATATCTCCTTTTCCTTTAACATTATGTATTCGGTCTAGGTTCAGATAGTTACAGTGTAATTATTCGTATTTCTTGTAGACTAGTTATGAACTTTGCTCTGTCTTTTAAAATATGAAGTAAATGCCTCTGGGAGTTGGCAAGTAAAATGCCTATACATGAAAGTACATAGTTCTAATGTATATGTATAGTTGACATTGAAAACATATTTTTTAAATAATAGAGCCGAATAACTTCGATAATCACTATTTGTAATCGTAATATTCGTTTTTGCTGCTCTTGCTGCCTTCAACTTTGCTAATTGGCAAAAAATCACAAGTTCCAATGTGACCAATTGATTAGCCCTAGTAATGCATGTGTGCCCAATCTTATAAATTTAATTGTATTGCAAGAAATCTGCAAGTTCGTATTTTCTATCCGTAAACAGAAATTACAGTACAGTAACATATGGGAATCTGTGAAACAAGCATTTGCTCATAACATCAAACTGCGAGATTGGTATCAACTGAAATTTTGGGAATAAGCTTTTTTCTTAACGATATCTAGCGAACCATAAATAAAAGTTAGTAGAATCACAAAATGGACCTTTTAAAGAGACATGAGGAGATTTCCAGAAAAAAGCGCCCCCAATTTTTTTTCGAACCCAGGTTTTTTGCATATTTGGAATGCTTTCCAATGTATTAGATCACACCTGATAAGCCGAATACGCCGTCTTTATGTAATAATATGATGATTTAGTACTTTCTGTCGTACACGACAGAAAGTCAAAGCATGGTGTTCTATGGGGACAATTACGATAGTCATGCAAGTTCAAAACAAGGTTTGCTGTTTTCTTTTGTACTTGTTTGTCCAATAAGCCTTCGGAACGTTCTTGGTAGGTGGTCTACAATCGATCCTGTGAAATTTGAGAGAAATTCGTATCCTAAAAAAAATCTGTCACTTTAAGGTTAACATCAGCACATTGATGATTAGAAAAAAGTGACAACAGATAATGAGCGAGATGAAGTCGAGACCTGTTATTCAAATTTTTTTCTGCCGAGGACACATTATTCGGCATTAATATGGACTTTGCATCCTTTATTTCTATTCTATTACCCAAGAAAAATAATTTAAAAAATGGCTATTTCTTAGTAAAAAGTAAGTTGTTTACATCTTTACAGTGTGCGCTTTGACTTGCCCAAGAAAATATTAGCATTTGTGCCTATATTGGCGATGTCACACACCGAAAAGAATGTGTGCTTTGCACGACTCACTAGTGTGTAATCGTGACCCATTATTGCAGAATGGGCAGTAAACTAACCAATCAAAGTGCACGCTTTTGAATAATGGGCAGTAGAGGCAATAGAATTGACCTTTAGTTGCCTTATGGCAACATGCTTTAGTATGCTGTGAGCCTTTAGAGAGGTTTATCTCTGAATAATCTGCAGTAGAGGCATAGAATTGACTTTAGTTGCCTTATGGCAACATGCTTTATTATGGTCTTTGAGCCTATAGAAGGTTTTATTCTCTTGAATAATGGGCATTAGAGGCAATAGAATTGACCTTTAGAGTTGCCTTATGGCAACATTCTTTAGTATGCTTTGAGCCTTTAAGAGGTTATTCACTCCAACTCAAAAATTTGGTTACATCTATATTTTAATCTCCTTTTGATTGATTCATATGTAGAGATTAAAGGTCCATGGCCCGATCCCTAATGCCTCGTCCCCAGAGCCCAGATTTTACCGGAAGTGGTCAAGATTTTGGTACAGAAGAAGGCTACTATTTTCTCATTTACCACCCTGTTAAATCTTAGGGGCAAAGGATGTTGTTTTGGAAGTAAATGAGGCGAAATGTACCCCCAAATTTGGGCGACCAATATTAATTTTACACATTACTCATGGGGCTTACGAATAACGTTTTCCTGCCTCATATAAAACGCATGAAATATCGGCGCGAAACTACATGTTGTTTTTTGGGTGAAGCACTCCTATCAAGATGAAAACTTCATATGCCTTGAAATCGGGCCCAGTCCCCTTTAACCGATATTTGTATCGGACATCGGATCGGGGGCCTTTCGGCAAAAAATCGGATCGGCAAAAATATATCAGAGGCTGCCGATTCTCAGCCGATGTACTGATTGAATGAAAGGGACGAAGTATAATGGGTATTTTTCCAGTTTTTAAGTAGAAACATGAGACAAGTGTTGCTCAAAAAAGTAACATTTCCTCCGAAATTCCTCATATACATAAAGCTAATGTGCTGCAGGGATTTTTTTATAATCATCGTCATCAATTCTAAGTTTAAGAATTCGAACTCGTGGTGATCTTTAATATATGGGGTAAATCTTGGCGATTTTAATTTTCCTTAAATATTTTTCCCTAATAATTTTTTTCTAAGAATTAAATACTTGATTTAAAAAAAAGCCACATGAGATTTTGATTTAGTTTGTTTATACACATATCCCGAGTAAAAGTATTAATACCCCCCCCCCCACCCTGCCGGGAAATACACATTATTTCCAGGTCTGGGTCGTCGGATTGGTCGGTGGATCGTCCGATAACTACAAAAAACATCGGCAAGCGGATCGCATAGGAACCCTTGGATCGGTTAATCTCTATTCATATGCCAATTCTTAAACGTAAAATCACCAGTACCACCCTTTATCTTATGCAGGCCCGAATCCTAACTGTAATGCTAAGGCCAAGAAAAAACAAGTTTGTTCTCAGAAGACCCCGCGCGCATAAGGTTTAAATTGCTTTTTGACCGCAATAATTTTTTTTTTTTAGGTTTTACTCACTTTTCATTTTTTTTGTAAAAATATTCAGAAAAAAAACGAAAATTTGGCCGCCGAAGCGGCCGAAAAATTGAAAAAGGGGGCCAAAAATGCATTAAAAAAAAAAAATGCATTTCGCATTGCATTTTCACATTTCTTTTTCTCTTCTGAGACAAACTTGGTTTTTTTTTTGGCCTAATCCTAATAATCCCGACTCTAAAATAGCAAGATCAACCAGTGATGGGATAGTGTTACAGAAATTTTTGAGGGAAGAAAATATCTCATTTTCAACATGACAGTTGGAATCAGAATTGTTCTTCTCTTCGTCATTGCTATCATCCCCTTTAATCCTCGATTGGTCCCACTAATCCTCACAGAGAGTCAGTCGGTTCAAGATTGGAATAGAGGCTATAAAAAGGCAAATAAGTATAATTCAGTGTTTTTTCATTGTGAAAACACTGGCGAGTTTGTTCAATACACATCTCTCCTCAACACACTCTCCATGCACTTCCACAGGGCCTAATCAATCTTTAAAACACTTTTATACCGTACCGTGTGTCGCTAAATGTTACGAAACTTTCAGCGTGCAAATCTCGTCTATCTATCACATCCCGGGTTTTCTGATGCGTTCAGTCGCATTTTAAAGCCAATAATTTTTCAGTGTCCTTGTATCGGCTATGAGCCCTCATTGTCCCGTATGCCAAGTAACCATTCTCCTAGGCAGCCGTTCTTAAACCAGAGCCTTATGTGTATCCCAGGTTCCCAATAAAATATGCATTGATATGTAATAAAGTGAAGAGAGAGAAGAGAGCTGTAGAGTGAAATAAAAACTAGCCTGCCTTTGTGTTAGGGGCTGATGCATGTACAGTGTAAATGTCACTGGGTGTGCTGTAAGGTTGTGCAACACGTTAGTTTCCTTGCTAAGGTTTTGACCAAATTTGTTTAGACACACCAAACTGTGGGGTGATTTTTCTGGATGTCTAGTCCTCTTAGAATTTCAACAGGAGGTTGAAACCTGATCTATAATAGAGGAGATCAGTCTTTTACTGCCTTGTCAGTAATGCTATGACCCACTACGCACTACAAATTACCTTCGTTTGAACTAAGGTGAGTAAATTTTGAATAGCTACAAAAAATCACACCCCACACACTGAATCTCTCGAACATCTGATGAAAGATTGTGAAATTTATTTTAATTTCCTCGTTAACTTCTTTGCAAACTTAAAGTGGTATCTCTTAACGAACAGTTTTTGGGCAGATAAGGAAAAGTAATAATTATAAATTGAAATAAAGATGACTATGGCCAATCATATCAATGACAATCTTTTACATCTACAGTGTGTTTTAGGTATACGTCTTACACAGTACGTTAGCTGTTGAGTTGACCTTTGTTTACTCTTTACATACAAGGAAAAAGTCCCAGTGCGTAAAGGCCAGGGTCAATGTCAATATGACAATTACAAGACATTGGCCTGTGTATGGTATGGGCCGGTTTGGGTAGAACATTTCTAGGTGCTACAAGTAAAAGGCTTACGTAGGTCCGAGCCTAGGAAGGTTACCTCACGTTACTTAAGGGGCATTTCGTGATCCCACAGCTCGGTCCCCCACTTACCGAAAAAGCGAGATTTTTATAATCATCTGAACTGAACCGTTATATAGTAATCACATGTGGTACCCACATTTAACTGTGCAAATTCGTCGTATCTGTACGAAATTCGCAATCTTGTATTTTCTGTCCATAAACGGACAGAATATTTTCTGTCCGTAAACCGACAGAAAGTCTAGCACAGTGGCCTATGGGACCGTGGGACGAGCATTTGCTCATAACACAAAACTGCTAAGTCGGGATAACCTAAAAAGTTGTGAATACGCTTTTCTCAAGGATATCTAGTGAAAAATGATATAAAACAGAAGGTGCTGGAATATCGAAATGCACCTTTAACTCTAACGGTTGGTCCCGTGTTGGCTATCTGTTAAGCCATAGGATATTGAGTTATTCAAAATGCAATATTTTTCAAGCTAGTAGAATTGCACATTTGTAGCAGCTCGAAGCAATTTCCAAATAGATAACAAATACTACTGTAAAGAATAGCCTAGTTCGTGAGGAATTGAGCAAGACTACATGTATGACAAGATGACTTTAAACCTCAATGTATAATTGGTTGATGGACAGACAATCCCTAGTCTAGAGCCAAGTCTTGCTAAGCTGACATGGTTTGTTAGGAGTTCTGTAATTTTCTTGGTGTAAGATCGATATTATGTCCATCAGTTAGGTCCACAAATTGAAGTGGTATTTTAAATTTGCAGTAGTAGCTTAAAAGAGAAGGGAAGTCAGAAGAAATGCTTCTATTTAATGTTATTCCATTATTTTTGGGCACCTCTGCTCCTTTCATGTGTCTTGTCAAAAGTTGTTATATTTGCATGAAATTGTATCTTAGGGTTTAAATTGAGACCACTGTCATTGTCGTGTTTTGGTCTATGTCTGTCCTGTTTTTGTTTGTCTTAGTGTGTTTTTTGATGTATTATGTGTATTGGGTGGTGCAACGGTTATTCAGTTCAAGGCTTGCTTTTTTGTTGCATGCTCCTCATCTGTTTTTATCCTGTACATTTTGTCTGCATATATTGATGGAAAAATAAATAAATCTGAATGAATGTAATGATTGTTTTCAAACTTCAAATAGTAGGGTTTGGTTCATTTTTTTGTCATTTCACAGTCTAATTATTTTCACAATACTCTGAATAAAAAACATGGAGGGCTGTAGGTCTTATAAGTTGCCCACATCAAATATGGCTTTCACCATATTGTATGGCAAAATTGGATTCAATTCTCGGTGACTAGTTTTGGTTTTCCCCTTTTTCTGTCGCTAATAAAAATCACTAAAGTTACATTATATCCAGTAATACATGCCTAGTTACATGATGAAAACTACGTACTATCTGAAAACTGCATTTTTCACAGTTCCAAATTCAGCATCATAATGGTTAAAACCATCAGTGATTCATCCGAAGAGTCAAATAATTTGAAATTTGCAGAGATGGTTTAAAAGTGCATTATAAGTCTGAGAACCCTCATAAGTTCTTTCTTCAAACTGAAGAATGACATAAAAGGAAGAAACTGCAGTGTTCCAAGATATAACTCTTCTTCATTTATGTGTTGTAGTAAGTGTATGAACGGACAGTCAATGACTAATAGCTCCAATTTTGTCCTTATTAGTTGCTTTCTGGCCCTATCATTTGTAGAATATTTGGGGGGGTACCTGTACTTGTTTACAGACATGCAAAAATCTGATTTTTGATGATTTTTTTTTTTTCGATTTTTCTGATTTTTGCAAATCACTGTTAGTGCCTTTACGTATGTGTTTGTGTGTACAGTTAGGCCAAGACCATTTTTGTCTCGCCTGAACTTTGTTCGCAGAGACTTATAATCACTTTTCTGTCCGTCTGCTGTCTGTCTGCCTGACGTCCTTGTTCTCGGGCTTGTGTACGATTTATCTGGAGTTTTACGTAAGGGCTAGTGATGATGTAACTTGTGGAAAGAAGGCGGTCTATGAGTTCTCGATCTGATTTATTTGGGCTTAAAATATGCCTAATTAATTCTAATTTGCATAATTTACCGAAAAATTTTCCCGCAAGGCTTGTGTACAAGTTTTTCCTGGAGTTCCGTAAGGCCGTATGATGTGATGTAACTTGGTGGAAGGGGCGCGGGCTGGAGAGTTTCTCGAACATGATTTAGATTTTGGGCGTATTTCGGGCAAATGAAGTATGCCAAATTAGCTAATTAATATGCAAAAATCAGCGTAATTGCTATAAAATTTTGAAACGGTACCATAGGATCGGAAAATTCCTTCACTGTATGAAACCTATCATGGTGGCGCGTCTTTTTTGCAATTTTGAACGTGTGTGATACAAGCGGCTTAGGTATGCATATGAACTAATTAATATGCGTAATTACTGTATCTCTGAAAACGTACATCGGATGCAATTCCTTCGCTGGGCATGAAAGATACTAATGCCATGCAATCTTGTGGGGTGATCATAATTGTGTCAAATTGCTTGTGGGCCGATTAAGGGGCATTTTTTTGGGGATACAATTGATCTATTAAATATGCATAATTGCTTGTATCACTGAATGGTACATTGGATATGCAAATTTCCTTCGCTACAATGAGACTTCTAATGCCTTACATCTTTTGTATGAATTAAATTGCGGTCAAGTGCAAGTTGATCAATTAAGGGCATGTTTGATGGCAATTGATCTAATTAAATATGCGTATTGCTGTATCTCTTAAATGGTACATTGGATATGCAAAATTCCGTTGCTACATGAGACTACTATATGGTACATTCTTGTGTGTGAATCAAAATTGTAGTCAAAGTTCATGTGGGCCACTTAAAAGGGCATTCTTTGATTATTTTAAAATTGCAACTAATGCTAAATGCTTGGTCCATTTCAAACCAAATTTCTCATGTTGTCAATGGTCATGTGAAATACACCACCTTCAAAAAGAATTGATTCAGGAGTTTGTTACCTTACAATAAATTAGGTCAGCATGTGTTTATTTGCAGTATATGGCTGTGTGTGATTGTTTGGTGTACAAAACCAGTGTACCAAAACAATAAGACTTATCAAAAGGGGGGGAGTACACCACAACACAGGTATTAACATCAATATAGCGAGATCAGTGCCCGTGTTTTTCCAATTGAAGTTTTTTCTAGTTGGTCAGTCTTTGGGGTTGCCAGCCTGTTTACATTCTTGAAATGTGAAAATACCGCAAATTGTCATTTCACGCTTTCTGGACCCCGTGGGGACTCAATTTAAAATGTGGTCACATGATTTTTTCAAAATAGTGTTGCCAAATTAAATAAATTTTCATATTTTTTTACTAATTTAGTGATTTTAAGGGATTTTTGCATGACTTTTCATGATTTAATATCTCTACAATTAAAATGTTGTGACCCTGGGGGTGTTGTTCAAATGAAATAGGCGCAAATAAAGAAACTATAAATGCAAACCCGGGGGTGCTACTCCAAACTCCTCTTACTTGTGCTCATGTGGGGACTTTTTTCAGATTAATATCTCCACACCTATTGAAAGTTTGGCCTGGTTGTGTGCAATAAGTTCCTGTTCGCACCACACACACACACAGCATGACCTTTGTGTAGTTAATGACTTATTCATACATGCCCATGCCCTTCAGTGCCGGCAGAGACTTGTTGCTATTGACAACTGAGGTAGTAGAAGGTGGACATGGGCTCTTCCATTACCCTCCATGGGGGAGGCACGGTCACAACATAGAATACAAATTAAAAATGGTGTGTTATTTCAAAGTTGCTGTATTCTTTCAACAGTAGCAATAAACTAATTTAATTCAAACATTGTACTATAGAAAAAACTTACACAACACCAATAATATATTAAAAATGTACTGTAGTATTTTTTTGATACAAAATTTCCTGAGTTTGTTTGTACAGCCAAACATTGGCTGAGATGTAAAAAATAAGTTTTATTTGTGCCATAGGCTTTCCGAACATACATCACTTTGTTTCCTAATATGAATGTACCACACACCAAAACAAATTGTTATAAACAGGAGGGGTATTTGTGTCCATGACACATGTACTAACTTACACTACACCATAGCTAGAAAAAAAACAAGATGACAATAACTTACATAGCACAAGCACCACCATGTCAAGGAAAGTTAAAAAAAAAAAATACTGCCAAAAGTTTGTCTAATAGACCCACACAATAAAGTAAGTGGGGTCACTTGCAAGGCTACACGATGAGCCATTTTTGGCTTTGCGTTACATGTAATTGTTCAGACAAAAAATCTAAAAATTTTCTCTTTTTTCAAAAGAAAAAAAGGATTAAATGTGTTTCGCATGAAACTATTTTGTTAAATCTTTAATTTTTTTTGCCAATGTGAGACAAACTGGCCTAAATAGAGTAAAATATTGAGCGGGAGGACAGCGTTGAAGAGTAGTACCAGTATTTACTATCTGTGCCTATCGCCGGGTGTACGCAGGGGCACGGGCTGCCATAGGCGACTGCCCCTCTGTGGTTGAATGCTGAGGTCAGTGGCGTGGAAGTGAGAGCAAATTGGCACAAATCGCAATCTTTAAGATCAAGAAAATGCGTGGATGTCCGTGGTAATGGCAAACTATGTGAAATACCTAGTTTTGTATGCGGTAAAATCCGTACATGTGGTAAAGTATTTTTAGAATTTAAAGACCTTTCAGTACGACCACGTGAGTGACCATGTAGCATCACCCGCGAATTGCAAGTTAGCAACGCTATAGCAACGGCTCGATGACCCGTGCTAAACATCCGGTGGAGACATAAACAGGCAAATGGATTTTGGCCGCATGGCCAAAATTCAAGAAAACCGCGGCTCTTCCTTTCAACCAATGAAAAACAAGTTGATAGCTAGGAAAGGAATCTATCCTCCTTAAAAGGCCCGCCCGAGAAACTGTAAAAAGGCGAGACAGGTTAATTGGCTCTTGTGTGAAGCGCGACTATCCCTCGTAAATGCGTGTAAAATTAGTCTCATTTCCAATTGAAACTGCGATAGTTCGGCCAAAAGAGCCCTTTTATATTGAACAAACGCGGGTCTTTCCCCACTTATGAATTATTGAAGTAAATTATATTCACACAGATAGTTTTTGATTCAACTAATCCCGGCGAGGAACTAGGAATTCACACGCGAGAGCACACAGTGACGGGGAAAAGTAACAGCGGCTGGATCGAGAGCAGTGTTCTCAGTGTTATGTGTTGTTAAAAACATGTCACGGAGCCCGATGCGCGCAAGTTTTCGATATGTGGAACATTGTTGTGACCCTAGGGTGGTGTCAAATGAAAGAGTGAGAGGCTATAGAAAACTATCACAAATGCAAAAACCCGGGGTGCTACTCCGAACAGTCTCTTACTTAATTGTGCTCATGTGGGGGACTTTTCAAGATAATATCTCCACATATGGAAATGTTGTGACCCTAGGTGGTGTCAATATGAAAGAGTGACGATGGTAAGAAAACTATCAAAATGCAACCCAGGGGTGCGACTTCCTAAACGTTCGTACTTGTGACTCATGTGGGGACCTTTTCAAGCTAATATCTTCCACATCGGAAAATGTTGTGCCCCTAGGGGGGGTGTCAAATGAAAGAGGAGAGGTATAGAATAATATCAAATGCAAAACCCGGAGTGCTACTCCTAAACATCGTTGTTATGCTCGTTGTTGAATACTTCTAATGCTTAATATCTCCACAATGGAAAATGTTGTGACAACTGGGGTGGTGTCATAAGAAAGAGCGGAAAATAAAGAACTATAAATGCCAAACCAGGGGGACTATCCTAAACATCTTCCATCACTTATGGTGGGAGGGTGAATTTCAACTTTCAAGATTAATATTCCAACAAGGAAAATGTTGGGACCCCTAGGGTGGTGTCAAATGAAAGAGTGGGAAATTAAACTAGTTGAGAAATGAGAGTTTATCTGCATGCACAACTTTTGGGACACCCCTGGGACCGCCAGTTGTACTTCTGGTGTGCTGCTTTTTGTCTTACAGTATGCGCGAAAGCAGGGCGAGACTTGTGGTCGAGAACCGCCTTGGTTGACTCCAACTTCGGGCAAAACTGGGCATTATCCACCCCCAAATTTCAGCATTTACAGCTCAAAAAAAAGGTCAATACAGTATAACAGAAAAAGACATTCAGGCTTAATGACTACAATACAAAACAGTGATGCAGAAATGCCTACATAAGAAAAGGCCGCAGTGGAAAAAGATTTGGGGTGGACGAAGTGAACCTTTTTTAGCTTCCCGTTTTACTACTAGGGGACTTGTTCAGCCCTTGTCCCCAGAATACGAACTGATGTGTGTGTTATACTTGTTTCTGCCACAACACTGATGTATTGCATGGTTAATTCATAGGCAGTTGCTATGATAGCGGTTCATTACGAGAAATGCATAAGACTATAATGTGGCATAAATGTCAATGTTTTACACTGCATTAAAGAGAGATTGGAGGCAGTGGTATAGGTGGGATTGCTCTGCCGCATTTTGCAGCCAAAATCATGCTCAATCTCAAAAGGGCAGAGTTCTGTGACCCACATTGCCATGTGACAGTAGGAATGGACTGTGGGGCCTATTTTTTGGATCATTTGTGTTTAAGAGACCGACTTCACCCCTTGACTCTGTTGTGTGGATATGGATTATATACCTCTTAAATTCATCTTGTTGTGAGAGTGAATTTTAGGCAGGAATCGCTTGCCCATTTGTGTTTATTTTCTTGTCCAAATTTTAGCAGAGAGGACTGTCAAATCTGATGATTGATTTAAAATTGTTGATGAAAAAGCAGAGGCATGTGTAAAGTAGATGGAATCAGTGAAATAAGTGGGAAGACCTCAGATGGAATTAAATATTTAACACAATTCAGTTAGTAGAAAGACTTCGGAAGTGTATGTAAAAAAATGTGTTAGAATTTTAGTGAATATTAGGAAGGGATTGAGAACGCATGATAGCACCTGTAGGTGCTTTGGTGAAGGTCGGTGTGTGTACCTAGGGGTAATTACTCACTTTGCAGCCGGCGTGGTGTACCGATGCGAGTGGTAATCCATGACTAATGAAACAGGTATTTCAAAGGTTTACCTATGAAGAAAATTGCTGTAATATGATTCCAGTGACCACGAGTAACCTCCACAGTTCCACATAGAAGGGGGATCTGGCTGTGTATAAAAATTGGATAACTGCAAATAAATCCACTCATGCAAAAATTAAACAACCAATTGCCAGTAGAGAAGTTGATGGGAATTGTTAAATCAACTCTTTGAAGCCAGGGTTCTATTAGCCGGCGTTATGTCCTCCGAAGGTTCCCATGGCGATATTGTCTGCCAAGTGAAACTAATATGCTTGTGGAGAGGAAATGATGAAGTAAAATGCTCCCATATATAGGCAAAATAAATCACGCTTAAATAGAAAATGTCATTAGGTTTAATTTCATTTGATGCAGTAATTGGGTTATAGCGTTATTATTTCAAGGAGTACTTTGAATATGCTTTAGACTTGACTTGTCTGGGACAGTAATGAATTGGCACCAACTGTATTCACACGATTCGTTGGTTGAAAAAAACAAATCAGATTCCACAAACTAATTCTTAATATGGCATGAGAATTGAGCAATGAGTATGGTGCTGAAGAGATTAGTTAAATGTCTTTGAAAAAAGTTAAGAAGGTTGCAGGGGCCGCACGCAGGATTTTATTTTTGGGGGGGGGGGGACCCTTTTCGGCAAAAGGGGACCTGACACCCCTAAAATGGTGCCCTTTGACTTTGGAATATTCTGTTACAAAGAATGTGTTTTTTTGGTCAAAATTTTATAAATTATGGACTTTTTATCAAAAGATTAGCAAAAGTGGACCTTTGGCCATTTTGTGAAAGGGCCATTGTAGGATTAACTGAAAACAAGGCTGGAAAGGCATGCAAATGATTTTAATATTTTGACAAGAACCTTAAAAGCGGGCCAAGCAAACAGGTCAAAGGTCCCAGAATCGGTTACTAATATAATTAGAAGGGCTCTGGAAGTAAGCTGAAGGATTTGTTGAGAAAGATTTGAATACAGTGAAATAACAAACTGGAAACATTACAAATCAGTAAAACAGGCTGGCGAGAAAACCGATTTCAGCTTAATTCATTGGAGGCTTTGGAACTTATCAAAACAACGAGTCAGAAAGAAAAATGGCCCGATCTAAAGTTTCCTTGAGAAGTGGGGATACCGGGAAGCAGATCAAGACACTAGCTGTGGTTGGGGAAACAGCACCACAGAAAAGGGACAATCTCATCACAGCGGTTTGACCCATGCAAATGTCTCTTTTATTTTTAGAGCAATTTTAAGCAATGGCGACAACTTTTGACAAAGTGGGTATAATTAGGACAACATGCAAGACCAATTGCCTCCGCAAAAATCAGAAAAATCCATCGCGGGAATCTTGCCATATAGGCCTACAACGGTCATAATTTGTATGATATAGCGCCCCCTATATGCCTATTTCCCATAGAAAGACGTGTAAAACTCGATTTTTATGAAAAATCATATTTGCCCGCAATGAAATTTCATCAAATTTACACAGGATGTAGTTAGTGGCAAAAATACACCAACTTAGTCGTCAAAAGTGTGTCGCCGTTGATATTTTTGTTTTATTCTCATTTTTTCATAATAAATGAGACTTCAAACATCTGTGCTCTTGGTCTGCCCACTGTTGGAGCAACAATGCACAAACAAGGACCTTGCAGAATTCAGTGAAGCAGCCAGACATTGTACCCATCTCTGGCTGGATCATATTTGAGAACCACTGTGTTTGGATATGATAAGAAAAAGAAAAGAAAATTACATATAGCTCTACAGAAGTAGAGTTCAAAGTATTTTTATGGTTATCAGATGCAATGGGAAAGATCTTATGTCACCATGTTTCATGTGTCTGTGTGTCCATAAACATTTAGAATACACCTTTTAGTTGACACTTTTTCAACTTACTGTAACTTTTTAGTGCATGCCCCTTTCCTTTTTAAAGGAATTTTTATTAGTGCAGTGATGGATCAAGTTCATACTTGATATGCTTATACTTTGAGACAACGGATCTTTTGAGGGGTAGCAGATTGGAAGGTCAAAGGTCATTCAGGTGTCACCTAGGGTCATTATATTGCTCTCATATTCTTTGACCACATAATTGGATGAGCTATTTGAGACTGCTGTCCCCTTTTTTTTTTAATTCTCTGTAACTTTGTAAAAAAAAAACTAGGAGAAAAAAGAGCCTGTTGTAGAAGTCCTGAATTTTAGTGAAAGGAGTAAACTGTTCACCTAAAAGATTAAAACCACCTCAAAATGGTTACTCTCTCATAAACCCATAACCCTATCCATTTTACTAGCCCTTCATCCAGAAACTGTATAATCACGAATTGCAACCAAGATGGCACGATTGTGCTCTTTGTGGTAGCATGAATGTAAATTTAGAGGTTGCGCTAAGATAATGAATGTATTTATCCAATCCTGAAAATGATTCCATTTAGCCCTTCTGTTCAAAATTACTCAGGCAAAGAAAACGATGTCCTCATATATTACGCTAGTCGGATTCAGAATTAGTGTACACAATGTTTCTATTCCTTTAACATGATATGGTTGCTTGTGACACATTGTGCATAATAACATATAATGTGCATGTCAGAAGGGTGGCATATTACACATCTAGCTGACATAAAAAGCCAAACTTGGACATTTTGACAGGTAAATTCACTTAAAACCAATTGAAATGAAGTAACCTTTTTCTGAATCTTAAAAACACTGTTCAAGTAAAAAAATCACAAATGTGTGTACTTTTCAATCTATTCTTTTTTCCACGCTGATCTAATTAGTGCTTGCTGGAGCATAAACACCATGTTTACTGAAACTAGGGTTCGATCTTTAACTTCGGATGTCTTTGGGTCACCAGAGAATAATATATTACTGGATCAGTGATGCCATCGTAAACACCTTATCCCCCAAGAAAGTTATGTTGATTTATATTTTGCATCTTAAAATAATTTCGAACTACCACCTAAAAAAGCAGGGATGTATTCATCTTACAAGTTACAGTGTAGTAAAGGCTAACCAAGGCAAATACAGTCATTGCATTATTTGAGCACGGTATCAGTCGTCCGTGTGGTTTGCAATTTGTGTAACACTGCTCCAAAATAGCTTGATGAAAGTGATTTGGTTTTATGTTTAAATAGCGCATGGATACGATGTGGGTGGATGTTTACTTGGTAGGCACGATTAGGCTGGTGGGTGGTACAAAACCAAACTCAATTATTTACCCTGAGTTTGCCTTTAAAGGTGCTTGATCCGATTTATGTGTATTGTGTTCTCTACTTGATATGAGAGCCTGGCACTTACACATACACCCCATCAAATACCATGGGAAACAAACTTGCGGTTTTGATGGTAGACGCAATAATGCACGTTGCGAAGCCCTATTCAGTACTGTGCTAATATTGATGGTTAACCACTAAAACGGCGGTTTTTTGTATATATCTTGGGAATGAAATGGATTTGAGGGCTCAAATTTCAGGACGACAATGAGAAAAATACGGCCTTTCATCTGATATCAAAATCGATACTACTTCTGGGTAAATCGGTGGTCCCAAAGACGATCGGAACACGCACCTTTAACATAATTGATGATAGATTATATGCCTTTTTTTGTTTTTCGAAAGTGCTTTAGTGGTTAAATGTACAAGCAGCATATTTGATGATAGATTTTACACTTTTTATGTTATAAATGCTTTATGTGGTAATGGCACAGGTAGGAAGTAAAAGGCAGATGGGGGAAGGGAGGTGCAAACCACAGAGAGCTTTGGCTGGGAGAAAACAAGCTTGAAAATAGGCTAAATCAGACCTCTTTGCTTGCACACCGGGAATTTTCACCTCCAACCAGGGAAAATGACATCAAAACCAAACCTCTAACGGGAAAAAATGCCTCAAACAAGGAATTTGCCCCCTCTGAAAAGTGACCAGGCCCGCACGCAAGGGGGGGGGGTGCGTGAGCGCGGTCGCACCCCCAAATTCCACAACGGTGAAAAAGATACATTTTCCCGATTTTTGTGATAAAGAGGTCCAAAATTTAGAGAAAATATCACGAAGAAGCCAACTTTTTGGTGATGAGATGTTCAAAACGTCCAAAAAAAGACCATTTTAGGGTGGTTTGGTCAATTTTTCCAAAATAAAGTCACTTTTTCGAAGCCCCACCCCTCATAAAAAAATCCTGCATACGCCCTGAAAGTGACCATGTTATGCCTTGGATACAGGCAAAAGAATCTTGAAAGTCCCCAAATATGGCTCTATTTAATTGCCCCCAAAAGCTTTCTTACAATAAAATTTATTAAAAGTTGGGTAGAATAACGAACATTTCTAGCGATGCTATGGGCTTCCCTAATTCGGGCCCAACTTGTCTCCTTTGATGCTTTACTAATATTCACTATAAAGTGGGGGTTAAGCAAATTCACCCATTACTTTTTAAGGTAGCGTGGGAGTGTTAAGAAGGTGCCGAGATGACCTGGTGGCGAGCATGGTTTCCCTACTTAGGGCCCAAAACCTGCCAATTAACAGTGTTGCATTTCCCTACAAACGGGCCGTGTATAGGTGCGAGTGTATCATTTTGCCGCTCACTATGTGACATTTCCAAATGGCCGTGTGGGCAGCGCCTCAACCGAGTTTTGATCGGAAGTGTTCTGCGAAGAACTGACATATGCATTAATAAAAATAAACACTTAGGACTTGATAGCATAAGCATTTTCCTGTAATGTTTCTGCTTGTAAAAATAAAATATGATTCAAGAATGCCATATTTAAAGGTGCAACAAGAGATTTGGGCATCCTATATTGTGTCATATGTATGATTCATATAGATAAGATTCACAATAGATTTCTTACAGTGTATTTGGGCCTACAGAAATACTTAAAAAAGAAAAAAAGCAGATTTTGTTTTATTAATTTAATATGAAAACATAGCTGAATTTAGTATGCTCCTAGAGTGAATTAGAAATTTCACAATTTTTGTACCAAAGAAAGAATTCTCAGCTTAATCCTCACATGGGGATGTTTTTATAGAAAAGCTACATTAGTGCAAAAATCCAATGACACCTGACATATGTGAAATCTCTTGTTGCACCTTTAAGTTGGCGTTCATCACATTGAAAAATTTGTAATACATTCATAGTAAGTACTGGACAAAATTATGCAAGACTTGACAGAAACGTGCTGAATAAAAACCGCATGTAAAACATCATACTGTAAACGGGGAGGTTCTTCAAGAGTTAATTTTTGCAAAATTTCAAGAAGAAGAATTCAACCGCCAAAATAAACCTCGCAAAAATGTCTAAACATCCAGAAATAAGTAAGCACAGATGGTCCAACTGCCGAATTTAATACAACACAAAAATGACCTGTTGTCTCCTTTTCTGGAAAAAATTCTGACTCACAAAAATATTCCGGTTTACAGTATTCAATAGTTTGAATTTCTGAAAGCGAGCCAAACTTAAAGTGAAGGAGGAGGATTTTTTTAGGATACCGAATTTCTCTCAAAAATTGCGCTGGATTGATTGTAGACCACATACCAAGAACGTTCCGAAGGTTATTGGACAAGCGGTACAAAGGAAAACACAACAAACCTTGTTTTGAACGTGCATGACTATCGTAATTTTCCATAGAACACCGTGCTTTGACCTTAGGTCGTGCACGACAGAAAGTACTAAATCATCAGATGATGACATAAAGACGGCATATTCGGTGTATTCACTTCAGGGGTGATCCAATACCTTGGAAGCATTCCCATATGCAAAAAACCCGGGTTCGAAAAAAATTGGGGGCGCTTCTTTATGGAAATATCCTCATGTCTCTTAACTACAAGTTATAGTCCGTGTCGCTACATCTCTGGATGCAGTGATGCCAGCGCGAGATTTGTTGGTCGCAAGAGTAAATCGCTCACGTGACTTGAAGAGACAGCGCTTTTACTCGCGTGCACAAAGACAGCCATTCTTGACGCGGGAGTAAATGTTATGACATCACGGCACGGAGGTAGAGACACGACTATAGGTTCAAATTCCTCTAACAGGGTCTAGGCACTATTTGGAGTAGGTTCTCTCAAAAAACGGAATTATCCAATTCTACAAATCTCTTTGAATTTCAGTGAATGGTCTGCTCTTGATGGACTAACAGTACTCTCTGCTCCAGGAAAACACTTTTAATCCAATAGTGCATCTTCTTGTGTGCAATCTACTGGTCAGGTGAAAATTAATCACACACATAACATGGGCCTCAAATTGGTCAACAGATGGCAGCATTGTGTGGTATGGCTGTGTGTGTCAGACGATGGTGGCCAAGCCTCATTCAAGATAGCAACTTGCCCATAATACAAAAGATACAGCAATATGGAGTGAAACTACAACCAAATTGGGTGCTTTGATGTGGTCAGTCATGGGTGTTCCCCTTACCCACATATGTCTCGTCCGTTATAATACCAAAAAAAATCAGAAATAACCCTTACAAAGGGTTTGGATAGAAAATTATTCCTATGACAACATATAAATCTTCAAAACTATCCTAAAGATTTCGCTTTTACGTTTAAACCAATAGCGATGTCTAAAATTGGGATTCTTGGCCACCCTCGACTGGGAGTTAGTAATGTAATCTGTGATTGACATGAACAGAAAAGTATTCCTATAATAATATGAGGAATCATTATTATGAACGTCCACAACTAGGACTGTTAAATTGTAATTATCAGATCTGGATCAATTTAACCACCTCCAGTTAAAGCGCGTTTCCCCGCATCACACTAGAGGACTCTGGTAACAGATCCGTTGAGTGGGCATGTAACAGGACCGGGACAATCCCCTACTCTTTTCGCCGAGGTCTGCCAAACTTTTATTCCGTGCTCAGGATTGACTCCACGGGACCAACAGCTTTACATGACTCTCCTGACCCATGAGCACCGGGCCCACCCATCGGCACTATACCTGCCCATTACTATGCAATGGGTGGGAGCGAGGAAGAATTCTATAATCACTCTTATGCACTTATGCAATTCCGCCTTATAGGAACCTATTGGAGTATGACCAAGAAACCCTGACTCTCGCGGGGCTCGAACCATGGCTGCTCGGTCGATGTTATACACCCTCGGCCACCTCGCCTTAGCAATTCTTTCCTTTAAAATACAAATATTGATCTGATCTTGAAAATACCTGGGCGAAAACAAAACGGCATTTAACCCTAAACCCGGACCGGTCGTTTTGCCGACCGACGGCCCAAATGCAACGAGGTGCACTCTATTTTTATTTTACGGCCCAGATCAACAGAAGCCAAATTTTGCGTTTCATTGCATCTCGTCCTTTTTCCCGGCACAGGAAGAAGTAGCGTAAAGGCAATAACGGCCAATGCCACGAATACCAGTCGGCGTCATTTTCCCGGAAGACGGCCCAGATGCAACGAGGAACACCGCGTCATTTTCCCGTAAGACGGCCCAGATGCAACGAGGAACAGCGCGCCATTTTCCGGAAAGACGTCCCAGAGATGCAACGAGGAAAAGCGCGTGCGAATGCAATGAGAACAGGGATAATAAATAAATAAATAAATAAATAAAAATAATGGATGGTACTGCACACTGATCTGGATGAAATTTGTAGCTTATAGTTGGCCAGTAGTGAGTGGCGCATTACGCTAAGTCATATCGTGCTTGGCGCTATGACGCTACGTCATGCTCTGGTTTACGTCATGAAGCGTTTATGCATAATTAAAAAATAGCTTATCGAAATTGGTGGAGCTATCACCATCGAAATCGAATTTGTCTATGGGCTTTTGTAATACAGTGGCACCCGCCATGATGAAAAAGCATTGGCTTCTGCGGGCAAAACCCGTCCGAATGCAGTGAAAAGCATCGCACCATTTTCGGAATGACGACCCAGGTGCAACGAGGAAACATCGAGTCATTTTCAGTGAAGACGCCCAGAGGAAACGAGGAACATCGCGTCATTTTCCGTAAAGACGGCCAGATCGCAACGAGGAACATTGCGTCATTTTCCGGTAAGACGGCCCTGATGCAATGAGTCAATGAGAGTCATTTGCGCGACAAAAAAATAGTTGTTGACGGCGAGATGCACCGAGAAAACATTTTCCGAAGTACCACGTTTCGTTGTCTCCATGCCATCTTGGCCGCGTTAGGTTAATTAGCATTTATGAGGGACTTATTTATGTGATAAAAATCACTAAATTGTGTAAGAAACCGAGTTGGGAAAGAGCTAAGCCGAAGTATTCCCCAAGAACTTTCTGTTTGATAAAAAAACTAAACAGCTATGTTTTGACAGACTATAATATTTGAATATGCATAAGACTTAGAGGGAATGCTTGGAGTGTTATCTTCGGAAGCTCTTCACACTCAAGAATTGCATTTTTTTTCCTTGAGATGATTTGGTTGAAATTGTTAATGCTGTCAAAAGTCTCTAACAGATGTGTGTTGTTGTGACACCCAGCAATGCAAATATGGGAATTGTTCATTGCTTTGGTTCTTGCTTCAGGACACAACAACCACAGTGTATGCACGAAGATGGTGGTGGGCGGTGGTGTGTGTTGTGACACAAATACTTCAAAGACACACTGTGACAATTCAGTAAATCAAAAGCCGATGCTATTTATTTATATATAGATGGGATTGATGATCTAACATTCCTCCCAAACTCAAAAATGAAGATGTTCTTAGGTCCATTTAAAATTATTATTCAGAGAAACAAGCAATATCATTGGTTGTTGCCTATCGAATATGAGACGTAAGATAGTGCATTGTGCGCAAGTGTTTATGCGCATGTGTATAAGGTACACAGTTGCACGCAGCTAGTATGGTTGGTTCATTTTGACAGCGGGGGAGTTATTTTCGTCTTTTAAACTAAAATAATTGAAAAAAAATATTTTCTGTGGTTAAAGAACATGAGGAGAGTGAATTCTCATCATAAGGTTCCACCCCCCCCCCCCCCCTTCATAAACTTATTGCGTTATCAACTGTATTCAGTATTAGGTACTTAAAGGTTTGAACTGGGACCTAATCACCAATACTGCTCTTATAATGCCGAATAATAAACCACCACAACCTCTTGCATACTGTGGAATTCACTCTTTGCTTATTTGCATTTGATGACAAATATAATGGTATCTAAGGTTTCAATTTGTCACAAGGAGAAGGTATCAGTTTCCCAAAAATATACCTTATTCTTTCTTAAAAAGATAAGGTAATATTTACTCTTAAGAACCCAACAAGAAGGGGCTGCCACCAACCAGTGAAAAAAATCTAACAAACGGTTGAACACAAGGAACATACACAGTGAGGTGCAACATTGACAGGCGTTCATGAATTTAGCAAATCGTGGTGTGACACGAGCGTGTAAACCTCAAATACCCGGTCTAAATTGCGAATTGCAACCAGGCAGCAACCAATGAAATTGCATAAATCCCCACAGCTGTTTAAAAATATAGGTTAGGACGCAATGTACTTTTTGAGATGGCTTACGCACACATCATTTGGGAAGCCATCTAAAAATGACCTAAGCCTAAAAATGCATGATTACAAATGAAAAAGAAATGAAAGAAAGAAAATATTTGAAAAATTGTGGTCTTTGAGTGACTATCTCTAACACGCCCATAAACAATGATGCAATATACCACGCCATTGAGGCTAGAAAATACAGTAAGTCCCAAATCATGCGATGACGTCATAAGAACCCCCATATGGGCACGAAATTGCTGGCTGTGCTGCCGACACCCTTGTGGCTTGCCCTCACTGGTCATGGGGCCTCAGGGGCCCCTGATTCGATTTCCAGTTTCCCACCCATGATGTGAAATCTTCTTTAGCTTCTATCCCTTTACCCCTTCCCTTTCTCCCAGGAGATGAGAGGCTTGTTAAAGCTATAGCCCAAATGCTTAATATGCATTTTCTGTTGTTACTGACTTGTTTACAGGGAGGCCTGATTGGAGTTGAGGAAAGTGTCTTAGCCACCAACACATCATGGGTAAACAGAACAGTAAACTGAAACCAGAACAGTTAGCAGACCTAAGGGAAGCAACAGAATTCAATGAACATGAACTCCAAGAATGGTATAAAGGCTTTCTCAAAGGTACGTACCAATATCTGATATGCTACTCTGGCAAAGAAAATCATAAAGCAGTACTGTAAGGTGTAATGTCAAATTTGCTAGGAAAAGAATAAGGGTTGTGTACCAGTGGTGCTGTATCCAAGGGGGTGCTAACAGGACTATGCTACCCTCGGGTTGTCATGCGAGAAGGGATTCAAAGATTAATTAAAGCAATCTAGGTTACCACGTTCCCAGAATCCAGGGGTTGCTTCTTCCTGGGTAGATCCACCCCGGAGTTTTACATGTCTGCACATGCAAATTGTCTGAGAGAAGCTCGAGCTGTGAACTATGTATCTATTTAAAGTATGTTACAGTACATGTAGAGCTGTTCATAATGTGAAGTCTCATGGGAATGGGAACTGCATGAACAATCACTGGGCTGAGATGTTTGATTTTGCTGTTAAGAGACGGTGTGTAGTACTGCAGGTTAGTGCTAGAAATGTGCATTTAATGATAAAACTCTGAAATTTGGCCCAGAGTTAGTGCACGTCCAAAGATGGATTTTTGGCTCAAGGTGCATTTCTGATATCTTATCTTTCATGGTGATGAGAATTGAAAGTTTACTTAGTGGTCAAAAATGTACTTTGTTCCAAATTTGTCAACAAGTATAACAAATTGTTATAAGGATTCCATTCAAATATATATATATAGTAGGGGTTCTCAATTATATTAGCTGAAGAGCCAGAGAATGCCAAACATATTTTTAAGTTTGCTACTTGAGGGCCAAATATACCTGAATTTCTTATGTTTTCCTTTATATTTTAGAGCAAGTTAAGGGCCAATAATCAATGGTTGGCGGGCTGGATTTGGCCTGCGGGCCACCTATTGAGATCCCCTGATTATATAGTTTATGCCATGAAGTTAAGAAAAATGATGGAAGTAGTCGGAAAGTCCAACTTCAGATTGTACATGGTTCAGAAAAAACTAAATTTGCTCCCATTTTGGTAAGAAATGGGAGCAAATTATTTGTATGGGCAACAAGATTAAAATAAGGAATTTGCTGATGTAGTGCATGTTAGCAACCTTTGGTTA